>JACEFZ010027701.1:347500-591911 GCA_014155875.1 Cepaea nemoralis | reverse complement strand
AAAAAAAATATTTCCCTTTTCACTGCCTATCAAAGTTTCAAATCTGTTCTTCATAGGGTGGCCTGGCAAGCTGAGGAACTTTTCTGCTTGTTTTAGCGTTTTCGTTCTCTCGCTCACTCGTCTTGTGTCCTCCCCTCTTCCCTTTCCACTAAGGGGTTGACTCATCCCTCCTGTGGTGACTCTAAGTCTTTTTTTGCACCTTGTCCAGCTCTTGTAGTGTGGTTTTTGATGCTGAAACCACGCAGTTGACCCATATTCCGGGCGGGTTGTATGCTTTTTTGGTAACGTTGCTAAGTTTTTTCCCAAGGGCTCCCCATGGGGTTTTCCCTTAGCTTTCTCAGATGGCATTTTCCTTCAGCTTTTGCTACTTTTGTTGATGTCTTTCTCCATGTCCCTCCTAAAATTTACCCCAAAGGGTATGTTGGTTCTTTTTTTTCTCTTAGGGGTGTTCCATATATCTGGATGATCCCTGCCTTTTTTTTTGAAGAGAGGGTAATGAATGTGCTTCCTTGTCAGTGTTATGCTGCCATTTGCCCATGCGCAAATTTTACACTCTTTGTAGCAATTTGGGGGCCACTGATGCTTTCATTTGTGCTCCATAAAACCAGGTCATCGGCGTACATTCCCCTTTTTAAATTCCATGCGGTAGTTTGCAACAGATCATTGATGAAGATTTAAAAAAAGTGTGGGGGAAAACCCCCCTGGGGAACACCGTGAGCAGTAGTACTTTCTTGCTCTTGCCCCTCTACTGTACTCGGGCTCTTCTGTTGTGCAAGTATGCTTAAACCCATTTCTTCCATTGATTTTGAGTTTCTCGTTTCTTCATCGACTTCTTTCCGGCTTTGTCAAGGCTTTCTTCAGATCTTTCCATTTAATTTACAACAACTTATTTGCATATCCCTTACAGGATGTCGCACCCAAACCCCGCATTCTTTGGCTTTTTTTGGTTTTCCTGGCAAGTTTACATTCACCCGAGAATTATTTTTTAAGGGGAAATCTTTAAAAATGAGTTTCTGTGTCACATTTCCTTTATTCGTAATTTTGCGTTAGTAAATTTTCCCTTTTGTTTGATTTTAAAGCAATTTTACATTCTGTGTTTGCCACTCTTTTCTGAATGAGAAGTCAAATTTCAGACCACTTAAATGCTAGTGTAGGATTAATGCCCTCCCCTCCCATCAGTGCCTAGAAATGAAAGAGCGATCACTGTTATCCTGTCGAACATGTAGAATTATGTGAAAACCCTGGGGCAACCTGTATTTTGAATATATTTTATCATTCAAGCATGACTTTACTTATGTTTGAGCTTTTTCTGCTAACATCATCGTGTGCCATCTGTTAGGTGGTAATGTTTTGAAACACGTGCCATGCTGACAGACAATGATGGTTCGCAAACTCATATGATCACCAGAGGCTTGGATTACATCAAGTTTGCCAGCTGTCACTAAGTTTTTAAGTAATCGTGTACAAAAGATTAATAATTAATTTATAATATTCACTGCTACTGAATTTATTATTACTTGATTTCTTTCTTACACAAATAAAAGTTTATTACTAACTGAACAGGATCATATGTATGTATATACACATAAGTAATAAATTTGTTAATATGTTCAATTACTTTAGCTGTTATGTTACTAATTACAGAATGGCTGAATTTATTAAAAATTCATCAATAACATATATAAGTTTATGAGCTATTGCAAATTTATAACAAATGCGGAATTAACTCACTTCTAATTTAATTGTATATGTTATTTAAATTTAATCCTGTTTGTCAAAAGCCATAATTAAGATAACAATATTTTTCTGAACTAATATTTAAAAAAAAAATACCCACACGCAAATCTACACGAACACGACAACCAAAAATCACAACCACCGACGGAGAAATTGAAATCATAACAAACTGTGAACATCTTGGCTCCACAATCAACAACCATGGGGACTGTTCACAAGAAGTCAGACATAAACTGGCCATAGCCATACAGGGATTAAACAATAATAAGAGCCTATAGCACAACACCAGCAAACACATGTGAGTAAACTGTGTTAGAACAAGCATGAGCTTGTAGCCCACATCTGACAATCGTTTACATGGGTTGTCAAGGTTTTCTCAAAGCCACTATTCACAAAAGTTTGTGAATAGTACGAGCCGCTATGCACAAAAATTTGTGGCTGGTCACGTGATTATTCGGCACATAATTTTGTGAATAGTACGAGCGCCTATTCACAAAAATTTGAAGAAGACTATTATTCTCTCTTCTTGTCTGTCTTTTTGTGTGTGTGTGTGTGTGTGCAAGTTCTTTGTCTTCAAACCTCACAAAGACAATATTTGTCGACATGGACACACTCTACGTACAGTACAGTGATATATATTTTATATCCTAAAACAAGCAACTAGAAAGTCGCTTAGAAGCCCTGGAGATGTGGATATACAGACGAATATGTTGTATTTCATTGAAACAAAAACAATCAAATGCAGAGGTTCCAGAAAAACTGGGAATGAAGAGAGAGTTGATGGAAGAAATAAACATGAGGCAAGTGAAATATTTCGGCCATGTTAAAAGACATGCTAATCTTATGAAAACCATACTGGAGAGCAAGAGGTAGACAACGATACAAGTGGGAAGATAACATCAAGAGATGGACGAACATCAGCCTGACAGAATGTACAGTCAAGACAGTTATCAGTTATCATTATCAGTTCTTCATTGTATCTTCATTGCACTCCGGACATGTCCATAGGTGCTCAGATCCCCCCCCCCCCCCCCCCCCCCCCCCCCCCCCAGCATATGCATCAGCGTCCGGTGGCTAATACTCGTGCCAGTTCTGTGTTGGTTGACGAGGCGCCTTGTTTTCCCGATGTATCTCTCGCGCCCGGCGATTCACACTCCCAAGTCTTTCATCCTGGACAGCGATGTGGATTCACTGGCGTCAAAGTACTCTGTTCTCGCCATATCTTTGAGGACGTTAATAAAATCGGCACGATCCATGGGCTGGTCATCTACAGGGGGTGCAAAGCCAGCCAGTTTATCAGCTCGTTCATTTCCCTCGACTCCAGCATGTCCCGGGACGAAGATGAAGGTGACTTTACGGACAACAGACTTCCGCAGCGACTCAGTCCACTGTCTACGTACAGATCCAGCTTCGACCTTCTGAATCACTTAGTACACACAAGTTGGTATAATGCTGTGATTCCAGCCATATGAAAGCCTGTATAATAGCCATCACCTCCATCGTCATGCTGCTCGTGGTCATAGAGTGGGCACCACTGGATTCTTGAACGGTTCGGCCCGCTGAACGGACTGTAACTGCCCACGCACTTCTCTGCTGCTTTACAACAGATCCATCTGTATAGATGAGCACTTCGGGGCTAGCTGAGTGTTCATAGATGAGCGCGTTAACCTCTGCGTTGACAGCGTCAGGGTTCTGCTCTCTGCACCGTCTGTCGAGTGTGATAATGCAGGAGAAAGTGCACTTAAAAGCCGGAGGCACCGGCACCCATTCCTTGCCGGGGTTGATACTGGTAAGACTGCAGACCTGTCTGACGACATCTTCCGCCCGACCCATCCATGATTTGCCCCTCTTTAGCCTGTCATCCTTTTCTCTGAATATAGCGTCATGCAGAGGGTGCTTCTCTTCTGCACTTATTTTTAAGTATACACGAGCTCTCCAGATCTTGATCCTATGTTCCATTGTCGGGAAGTCAAGGAGGCATCTCATTGCTACACAGCTGGTGTCTCTCGTGCAGCCCAAAATGATGCGCATGGCTTCGTTTTTTTTGTTTAATTGAGTTCAAGTACTCTTATCGGTGAGTTCTAATACCCTTGTCGATGGACACCCAAAAAATTGCAAATCCTGTCATTATTATCTTCCTCCCCCACCTTCCTCGCTCCAGTTGTGTTGTATGGACAGATGGAGAAAGAGACGAAAAGCATAGGCGAACAAAGGGAAATTCAAAAGAACAACATCTATCAAATAAGCAAAGTATATTACTGAAAAGAAGTCAAACAAGAAATAGATGACAGGTGTAATCATGTCAACCTCTTTGCAGGTAGAGTTTTCAGTTTTACACTGGGTGAGGCAGTCAGTCTTACGGCACCCTACCTTAGATGCCTCCTACATCAAGCATGGTAGATTACAGTGTAACTATTTATAGGTGCCAGTAACACACAGCCGGTCTCCCTGGCGAAGGATTAAGGACGATGATCGTAATCCCGTATACTCACGTACGAAACACAGCTGCGGGAGATTCGGTAGAGGATCGCGTCGCGCTGGTTACTTACAGAGGTATGTGAGCCGGTCGTTCAGAAAGCAATGGCAAACTACTGAACGTAAAACTTGCCAAGACAGCAACAGCAGCTGAAAAATGCTGGTGTTGACTGCAATGTCCTGTAAAGGATATGCGAAAAAAAAGTAACACACAGACGAGCCAAACAGTCAAGAGTAATCAACAAACAATTAGGATTAACTATGGTCACATGATATGTAAATTTAACCCTGTGTGAACTTTATCACATTTGAACCCTCGCATCGGAGTTCATAAAAACAAATGTTGACTAGAACTTCAGTTGCAAAGTGGAGGTCTGTCGACTTGGTTCACTTGAGGTAGGACGACTAGTGTCATCTATAGGCTGACTTTCATCTCGTGCGTACGCAAATTCAACGTTAAGAAGTAAGTAACGTATCTAGGCATTCATTAGGATATGAACATTAAAGTTTTATGGAATAAACTATGTATGTATGTAGATGAAGTATGTAGATGTAGATGAAGATGGGGTTTGAATAAAAAGAACTTGCAAACAAAAGACAGACAAGAAGGGAGAATAATAGTCTTCTTAAGCCAATCGACGGCGGTAGTAAACGTCACGTGACCAGCCGTTTGCTCATAATGTCCGTACATTATTAGCAAATAAAACGCCGTTGGAACTATATCGGCCATGTACTCAGAATTGACAAGACAAGACTCCCCTACCAAGCCCTCATATGGTCACCAGTAGGGAAAAGAAAACGGGGAAGACCAAGAGAGACCCTGCGTAGAACCATCATCAGGGAAGGCACATTCAACGGCCAAGTGAACATCCAAGATCTACAACAGGTAGCAGCGAACCGCCAGACACGGAGAGCCATGACTTCTGCCTTATGCACCGACTTAGGCTCAAGAGGAAAGACTAACTAACTAATTATTAGCAAATGCTTACTTATCACGTGGCCAGCCGTTTGCGTATAATTTCCGTACATTACTAGCAAACGTTTGCTTATAAAGTCTCCCAAATAAAAAAAAAAAAATTAAAATAAAAAATAAAAAAGTATGCTGGGGGGAGTGAACCCCCCAGTTCCACAAACATTAATTATGTGTTGTTTGTCCATCAAGAATGATGATGACCATTCATTTCATCCAGTGGGGTTGAATGTGGGGCCGTGGGTTCTTAGATGGCTGATAAGGCCTATTTTGGCTCGAAATGTTCTTTGACAATGTGGGCAAAGAATGCTTGACGTCTCTGGAGGAGGATTTCCTGCAGTGGTTTTTCTGTCCTGCCTTTTCTTCACAGCTCTTGCAGTCCTGGTTGCCTCACATATGACTGCACCTTTGCGCAATGATGCACGCCACGAATTTCGGTCTCTGGCTGCAGCCTCCCAGGTGTCATGATGAATTCCAAAAGCATTCAGTGAAATTTTCAGAGTGTCTTTAAAACGTTTCCTCTGGCCACCTTGGGAGCGTTTACCACAACGCAGTTCGCTGTAGAAAATTCGTTTAGGGAGCCTGTGATCTGGCATGCGAGTCAAGTGACCAGCCCAGCGAATCTGATTCTTCATCAGTAGAGTGTGGATACTGGGCATGGATGCTCTTTCTAGGACTTCAGTGTCTGGAATCTTGTCTTGCCATTTAATCTTCAGTAGCTTCCTTAGGCAGACTGTGTGGAAGTGGTTTAATTTCCTAGCGTGTCGCTGATAAACAGTCCAGGTTTCACAAGCGATATGTGACGTTGGATGAAGAATAACTTGCGCGATGACTTGGATTAAAGTGAGGAAGAGTTGCGCAATTCGTCGACCTCACTCTCTCGCCTGAGTCCATCTGAGTCCAGTGGCAAGACAAGTCGAGACGATTGGAGACGAATACAGGTGCAGTGGATGACCAGGGCGCTCTACGTGCCTTGCCGTGCTCATTACGTTCCACAACGCTTTGCAGGTAAACGCCGTCTTGCCCGTTGAATCAGGAATGATTTCTTCCGCGCAGTCTGCCGAATCCTGTCTTCACATGCTGGGTAGGCATACCCTAGTTTACCTCTTGGTTTGACACCAAATCGGATACCCATGCCTGGTTTAGCCAGCCTCTCACAGCTGTTGCCCGGGGGGTGGCCGCTGTCGCATGCTGACAGCTACTGTCATTAATTATGTAGTCAGAAAGAAGTAGACATCACGTGACCAGCCAACAATTTTTGTGTATAGCGGCTCGTACTACCTATAAAATTTTTTGTATAGTCACTCTATTTATGTTATTGTTCGCAAGGGACATAACTCGCCAACATTTATCTAAAGAAGCAATTAGTTACATTAATTGTTAAATCTTAAAAATAATGACACCACCTATTCACTGTTAACACAATAATTTTACTTCCTAAAGTTTGAAATACATTTACTGCTAAAAATGAATAAAAATGTACTTGTTAATGCAATATATACAATGTTTCAACACTGCAAGCTCCGTGCACGATGTTAACGACTGTCACCCAATGGACTCGCAAACATTGTTACTCTGGTTTCTCTTCACAACGTGTAAATCTTTCGCCTTTTAACTTGCCGCGACTCCAGCCACATGAAAGCCTGTGCAACTGCCATCACCTCCATAGTCATGCTGCTCGTGGTCACAAAGTGGGCACCACTGGATTCCTGAACGGCCCGGCCCGCTGAACGGGCTGCAAATGCCCACGCACTTCTCTGCTGCTTTACAACAGATCCATCTGTATAGATGAGCACTTCGGGGCTATCTGAGTGTTCATAGATGAGCTCGTTGACCTCTGCATTAACAGCGGCAGGGCTCTGCTCTCTGCACCGTCTGTCGAGTGTGATAATGCAGGAGAAAGTGCACTTCAAAGCCGGAGGCACCGGCACCCATTCCTTGCCGGGGTTGATACTGGTAAGACTGCAGACCTGTCTGACGACATCTTCCGCCCGACCCATCCATGATTTGCCCCTCTTTAGCCTGTTACCCTTTTCTCTGAATATAGCGTCATGCAGAGGGTGCTGCTCATCTGCACTTATTTTTAAGTATGCACGAGCTCTCAAGATCTTGATCCCGTGTTCCATTGTCGGGAAGCCAAGGAGGCATCTCATTGCCACACAGTCGGCGTCTCTCGTGCAGCCCAAAATGACGCGCATGGCCTCGATCTGCACCTCCTCAAGTCTTCAAATCTGTGTAGGGCTGACAGTGAGGATGGCCAGGGCATACTCGATGCGTGAAAGCACAAGTCCTTGGAACAGAAGTATTAGCAGTCCTTGCTCGATATTGGCAGTAGCCATGTCTCTCATTGCTGACAAACCTTTTCGAGCTTTCGTTATGACCTCCCACTTGTATCGTTGTCTACCTCTTGCTCGCCCTCAATCTTGCCTTCCAGTATGGTTTTTATAAGAGTATCATGTCTTTTAACGTGACCAAAATATTTCACTTGTCCCCTCTTTATTTCTTTCATCAACTCTCTCTCCATTCCCAGTTTTTCTAGGACCTCTGCACTTGATTGTTTTTGTTTCCATGAAACACGACCTATTCGTCTGTATATCCACATCTCCAGGGCTTCTATGCGACTTTCTAGTTGCTTGTTCAATGTTAGGTTTCCGTGCCATACAGTAGCGTTGAATATACGTAGCATTTGACAATTCTCATTTTTAATGCGTTATTAATCTCTCTAGATGTTAATACTGATTTCATGATACTGCCTTGTGTGTGTGTGTGTGGGGGGGGGGGGGGGGGCGTGTGCACCTCGGGGGAGCAGATGGATCGCCATGGTCTGGCAGGAGTGCGACAGCGTGGAGTGACGAGGGGATCTGGCCGATGCTCGACGCTTAGAGGAAAGACAAGACGCACAAATAATCAGATTGCTACTGGTACTATTGGGGTTGGAACTCTTCGCTGGCTGCTGAGGATGGGGACGGAGAGCTTATGGGAATGCCTCGATTGCTGTGATGTCGGTTCCTAAATCAGTCAATCTATCAATCAATCAATCATTCCATTGAAAGCATTTTTGGCCATTCCTATTCTCTTTTTGATTTCCATTTCACTTCTGCCATCATCTGTTATTATATGTCCAAGATAAGAGAAACTTGTTACTTGTTCTAGTATCTGCCAGTTTACTGTGATGTTCATTGATGACCTTTCTTTTTCACTGCTAATTATCATAGGTTTTGTTTTTTGGATGTTAATATCTAAGCCACATTCTGCACTGTGCCTGTTTACTTCTTTCACTAAGTCTTGCAACTCTTGCTCACTTGCTGCTAGTAACACGGTATCGTCAGCATATCTAAGATTGTTTATGATTCTTCCATTGATGCTGAGTCCAGGCATTTCAACTTGTTTAAACATTCTTTCTGTGTATAGGTTGAAGAGGCTTGGGGACAGTACACATCCCTGCCGTACTCCTCTTTTTATCTCTATAGGCGACGAATAGTTATTACTGCATCTAATAGAATCACCTGTTCCCAGTACAAGTTACTAATACGTCTGATGTCATTTCCGTCTACTCCTATATCTTGAAGGCACGTAATTAGTCGTTCATGTTGTACTCTATCAAAAGCTTTCTTGTAGTCTATAAAACAAATATATATACTTTTTTGAACTTCTATATTTTTCAATTAACATCATCAAACAGATAATTGCTTCTTTGGTGCCGCTGTTTTCGCAGAACCCAAATTGTTCTTCAGCTACTTCCACATTTATTTTATGTTGAATTCTTTCTTGTATGACCTTGTGTAGTATCTTAGTTATGTGGCTCATTAAGCTAATAGTCCTGTAATCCTCACACTCAACAGCTAATGGCTTCTTCGGTAGTGTGATGAAAATGGATGTTTTCAAGTCTTTGGGGATGTACCCAGTATTGTATATATCTGTCCAGGGGTGTCTGACTTGCTGTGTGGAGAGTGGTGATAAATGTAATACTACTCTTATGGTAGAAGTGGTATCTGAGTGTACCGTGATGATTGTCCTCTCGATACTGGCAATGAGAGGTACAAATAAACCCTTCTCCACTGTAGTGGGGCGGTTGTCTACGCACGCCGCTATCTTAACAAGGTCGCCCCGTTATTGGATGCTTCCAAAGCAGTCCTGTATCTGTCTATTTCGTTAACAGTCTAGGTGGATGATGTGCTTGGGCATATTCTCCAGGATGCCAAAACCTTGGGGTGGCACAACGCCCTGACCAGCCTCTCCTTACACGACGAACCACACTCCATGAAAGAATATAAACTCGGGCAGATAAAAGGATGCTTGATGGGCATCTTGATGGGCATCAAATACCCCAGAGTATCTTCTACCGTTAATTCAATCTAATGCAATGAGCAGTAAGCGCTTAAATTTATTACAGGTTCCTAAACCTTGTTTCGCATATTCTAGTGCTCACTTGTGGAATAGCCTTCCACCAGATCTGAAAACTCCAATGAGTCCCTACACATTCAACCGAAAACTCTTTCAATACTTACTTCATACCGACTATATGCCTCCATAAGTCACCTACTGGTATCATTTT
The DNA here is from genome assembly GCA_014155875.1 of Cepaea nemoralis. NCBI lineage: Eukaryota > Metazoa > Mollusca > Gastropoda > Stylommatophora > Helicidae > Cepaea > Cepaea nemoralis. Next base: position 582,174 of record JACEFZ010027701.1, on the reverse strand, counting down.
TTCACTATCATTCTTCACTGTATGTGTGTGAGCGAGAGAGTGAGTGAGAAAGAGTGTGAGTGGGAGAATTAGTATGAGACAGAGAGAGTGAGAGAGTATGCATGCGCGTGTGCCTGAGTGAGTGTAAAATGACGTATGTGTGAGAGATTGAGTGAGAGGATGTGTGAATCTGAGAGAGTGGGTGTGTTGTGTGTCTGCCTGTCTGCGTGAAAGAGTGAGAAAGTGAGTGAGTGAGTGTCAGTTAGAGAGTCAGTGAGTGAGTGAGTAAGGGAGCGTGAGTGAGAGAGAGAGAATTTGTGAGTATGCGTGTATGTGCGCGAGTGAGTGAGTGTGACAGTGAGTGAGTGTGACAGCGAGTGAGTGTGTAAGAGAGAGAGAGAGTGGGTGAGAGAGAGTGCATGAGAAAGTGAATGAGTGAGTGAGTTAGTGTGCGTGTCTGTTTGCTTGTCTGTGTGTGCGAATAAGAGAGTGATTTAGTGTGATTTAGAGAGTGAACGAGTGAGTGTGCGTGAGAGAGAGAGAGAGAGAGAGAGAGAGAGAGAGAGAGAGATGAGAGAGAGAGAGAGAGAGATAAAGAGAGAGAGAGAGAGTGTGTAAGTGGGAGGGTGAGTGAGAGATTTAGTGAGAGATTGAGTGAGAGAGAATATGTGAGTATGTATGTGTGTAAGTGATGGCAAGTGTGAGAGCGAGTGCGTATAAGCATGAGAGAGAGAAATGGTGAGTGGGAGAGAGGGAGAGAATGAGACAATGAGAGACTTAGTGTACCAGTGTGCGTGAAAGAAAAATAAATAAGAGAGAGGGAGAGAGAGGAGAGAGAGAGAGAGAGAGGAGAGAGAGAGAGAGAGAGAGAGAGAGAGAGAGAGAGAGAAAGAGAGAGAGAGAAGAGAGATATGAGCGCAAGCATATCATTATGCCATTTTTTTTCTGTATCATCTTTTATATTAGCATTTTTACTGCCAATTGAATTTAACATGCACTGCTTATTTCATCATGTTTATGTCAATTTCAGGAATTATCTTACTGGATTGGACCACTATTTTATTTTACGTTACACAATGTATACCATATATTCATCACCATTTTCCATATTTTCCATGTTTTCCCATTGTTTCCCAATTTTGAATGTTCTTGTGAGGATGTTCACGATAGTCGACAATGTGTACGTGTGAAAGTGTGGGAGTTTATTCATATTAGTTTTAGTGATTATGTGAGCCAGCATATATGTGTGTGGATCGATGGGTGTGTCTATGTATGTGTGTTTATATGTGTGGATGTATGTGTGTGTGCATGTCTGTATGTGTGTATGGGTGTATATGTGTGTGTACATGTGTGTGTACATGTATGTATCTGTGTGTGCATCTGTGTGTGTATGTCTGTACGTGTGTTAAGGTGTGCACACGCCCACACACAACATACACACGCCTTTGAAATTTGGCTTTTGCGTGCTGGAATTTATTGTGGTGCTCTTGGCTGGGTGTGGCCTCTGCTTGCTTTCTACACACTTCCACATCGTTATGCAAGTGTTCCAGTTCACTACTCCAGTAGGGTTTATATTGTTTACGGGCTCCTCTTGGTACTGTTTCTCGCGCTGCCTGTAGCATGCATTTCCCAAACTCTTCAACTACTTTATTTATGTCTTTCTCAGTGTTCGGGTTTCTAATCAGTATGCTGGTGCATTGCTTGTACATTGCCCAGTCTGCTTTCTTGTAGTTCCACCTCGAGAGGCTGCTGCTTTCACTTACAAGCTCATTTTCTATGGTTAGAAAGACTTCCACCAAGTTGTTTCCCAACAATTCGTGTAATGTTCCACTCCAGGTCTGGTGAATGAAAAGCCAGGTCAGGTGTAGTTGTAGTGTGCCATGATCTCGAGTAGAAAGTATGTGGGTCGGACGGCTTGTTAATCAAGAGGAATCTATTCTCATCCTGCCAGTTTCCAGTCTCTCTCCTCTCTGGTCCACGTGATCATAACCCCAGCTCTGCGAGTGGCTGTTGAAATCGCCACACACAATCAATTTTTTCTTTTAAAGGTAGTGTGTCCAGTGCCTGTGGGTGGCCACTTGGACAGTAGTAATTGATCAGATGTAGGTCTGTATTACCTGTCTTAAGTTTAAGTGTCTGATACTCAGCCCCTTCCATGTAGACTTCGATTTGGGAAGCAATTATGGTATTTTTTACAAGGGTCAGTATCCCACCTTTTCGCCTGTCCTTTAGGTCAGATCGGTAACACTGGTAGCTTCTGAATTCGAAGGCTATATTTTCATTGAGGTGAGTTTCTTGCAAGCAACATATGCTTACTTTTTCTTGGTCCAAGATGTTTCTAATTCTACGTTTTGTTGTTGCTGACTACCTCTGCATTCCAGTGCATTATTTTAAGTCTTCGTTTAGTATGGCCAGCCGTCCTATTCTCATGTCCCCTGGCTCCACAGGACATCTGAGATGGACCTCCAGTAGATGTGGTTGGGCCCTTTCGAGACATAGGGCTGGCACTGCACCTGCCTGGGGGTCCAAAGCAGGGCGAGCACCATAACTCCTTTTGACATGTTTGTAGTGAATGCAGGTAGTGTTCTATTCGACATGTTTGTAGTGAATGCAGGTAGAATTCTATTCGACATGTTTGTGGTGAATGCAGGTAGAATTCTATTGGACATGTTTGTGAAGAATGCAGGCATCATTCTATTCGACATGTTTGTAGTGGATTTGTCTCTTACACAAACAAACTTGGAAATCATGTGACAAGAGAACCTATAATCAAATAGATCACATTTTAATTAACAACAGAAATGCATCAAACATACAACAAGTTAGAAGTTATAGAGGAGCTGAGTGTCACAGCTACCACTTCCTCGTTGGAGCACAATTTAAAATAAAACTTAAGAGAGCTTTCTATACTAAATTACAAAGATTACACCCAACATATAATAGAGAAAAACTACAAGAAATTACAGTCAAAGAGAAGTTTACAGATGCAATAAAATGTAAACTTGAAACTCTGCAAAACCCTTTGGAGGAAAGCGTTGACCAAACTTGGGTGAACATCAAGAATACAATTCAATCTACCGCAGAAGAATGTCTTGGTGTGTTAGAAAGAACAGATGGTTCAATCAAAAATGAAGAAGCAGTCATTAGGAAAAAGAATGCCAGACATTTATGATTAAATGACATCAATAACATCCAAAAGGAAGAGCTATATAGAAATGAATGTAAAGAGGCTACAAAAATAGTTTGACAGCAGAAGCGAGAATATGTAAGTAATATAATCAAAGATATGGAAACTAATCACCAGAAAAACGAATCCAGAAAGCTTTTTTTTTCAAGAACTGAAGTCAATGAAACGAGGGCACTAACACAAAAATGGGAATATGATAAATACCAATGAGGAAATGTGTAACACATTCATTCATTCATTCAGTAGCATGTCCTTTGCAGAACCTCGCTCCCATAACAACCTTCCGGAAAACCTCTCGATCATAAGCAAGATGTCCCGCGTCTGATACACCCATCTGGAGATCATCCGCCACATCCTGCACCCATCTTCTCTTTGGCCTTCCTCTTCCTCTCTTCCCAGGCATATACCCCTCCATTATTGTTCTCTCCAAACTTTCGTGACGTTTCAAGTGACCAAAATATTTCAATTTTCTTTGTTTTATCGTCTTTAATAGCCAACCTTCTTCAATATTCAACTCTTGAAGTATGGATGCATTTGTTCTTTTCTTTACCCAAGATATTCTTAGAACTCGTCTATAACATTTATATTCAAAGGCGTTTATGCGCTGTTCAGCTTGTTTAGTAAGTGTCCATGTCTCACAGGCGTATGTTGCAATGGGAAAGATGCATGCTCTTAAAAATCTAATTTTTGTAGTTCTATCTGTCCCATTGCATAATTTATTCAGCTGTTTTTAGTCTTTGAAGAGCAATTGATAGTCGCCGTTTAATTTCTTTCATTGTGTCACCGTTGTTGGTAATCAATGAACCAAGATATTCAAAATTTTCCACTACCTCCAATTTTTCCCCATTAATGTATATTTTCTTTCTCCATAGTAGTTTTATCTGTATGCATTATCTTTGTTTTTGCTATGTTAAGATATAAGTTGTGATTTTCACTATTCAATTGGGTTGAGGCTATTAGGTTTTCTATGCCATTCTGTGTTGTGGATAGTAATACTGTATCATCAGCATATCGAATCTCGGTATGTCATGACCACCGATATTTAGGGCATCATATAGCTCCCTGTTTATATCATCTCTTACATTTCTCATTATATTTTCGGCGTACAGGTTAAACAAATAGGGTGACAGCACGCAGCCCTGACGGACTTCTGGCTTGATGTCAAACCAATCTGATGTCTCGCCATCTATTCTAACCTGCTGCTTGTTGGTCTAGATAGAGCATTTTTATGAGTTGTACTACATGTGATGGAAAGCCCATATTCCTCATGATTTCCCAAAGTTTCTGATGTTGTACACAGTCAAATGCTTTGAATAATCCACAAAACATGAGAATAGGTTTACATTAAATTATCTGCACTTCTCTATTATTAAACGCATGTTGAATATGTGATCTCTTGTTCCTCTTCCTTGTCTAAATCCAGCTTGAACTACGTTAATCTCTTCTTCCATTTTCTTACGAAGTCTTCCCATTATGACTTTTAGTAGAATTTTACTTGCATGACTGATCAGGGCAACAGTTCTATAGTTGGTGCATAATTTCAGGTTGCCCTTTTTTGGTATTGGAATGAAGATAGTTCTCTTCCAATCTTTTGGCCATATACCATATTTCCAAATCTTTGTACATAATGCATGATATATGTGTATGCTTTCTTCTCCTCCCGCTTTAATTAGTTCAGCTGGTATCTCATCACATCCAGGTGATTTACCATTCTTCAGGTTCTTTATAGCCCAAGCAATTTCATCTAATGAGGGTTCAGGTTCTGTCTCTGCTGCCATTGGCTCGTGTATCTCATTCATATCCTCACTGTCACTCATATCATACATTCCACTGCAGTACTCCTGCCATCTTTCTAGAATTTGTCTAGATTCTGTTAAGGTATTTCCCATCTTGTCACAGATAACATTCAATTGAGGTTGAACATTTCTTGTCAATAACTTCATTTCTTTGAACATTTCATAACCTCTTCCAGTCTTATGATATTACTCTATTCTGGTACATCAATCTTGTATATATTGATTGTTGTCCTTTCTTGTGTTTTTTCTTATTTCTCGAGTTAAACACATGTAACACATGGAAAGAATATTTTGTTGAATTACTAAATTGTGAAGCTCCAAGTAACACTTTCCCACAGGAAGAGGTTCTAACGTGTGAATCACAAATTGAAGAACCTGCATTTGAAGAAATCCTATATGTAATCACACGACTTAAAAACAATAAGGCAACTGGGGCTGATGGAATTGCTGCTGAATTTATAAAGGCAGGTGGCCATGCATTACATCTAAAGCTACACGAACTAATAATAAAAATCCGGAGGACAGAATAATTACCCTATGACTGGAAAGAGTCATTATTGATACCTATCTTTAAGAAAGGAGACAAGTTCCAATGTGAAAATTATAGAGGAATATCATTACTGTCCACAAGCTATAAGATACTATCCGCAGTATTACTAAATAGACTAAAACCATATTCAGAAGACATATTAGGTGACTACCAGGCGGGTTTTAGACAAAACAGATCAACAATAGATCGGATAGTTATCTTACGACAAATAGCCGAGAAAAATTGGGAATATAAAAGAGATCTCCATAACATTTTTGTGGATTTTAAAAAGGCTTATGATAGTGTCCATAGGAATAGTCTATGGAATGCTATGCAGGAATTTGGAATACCAAGGAAGTTAATCAACATGACCAGACTATGCATGGAAGATACTTATAATATAGTAACATATAAAGGCAGGAAATCAGACCCTTTCCAAATAACATCTGGCTTGAAGCAGGGTGATGCACTATCGCCGCTACTCTTCAATCTGACTCTAGAGAACGTTGTAAGGAAGGTAAAGGAGGAATGTGATAATGGAGGAACAATCAAGCTGCTTGGTTATGCAGATGATATAGATATTATAGGGGAAAATGAACAAAAGACATTAGAAATGTTGACTCACTTAAAGGAAAAAGCCCAACAGATCGGGCTGGTTATCAAACAAGATAAGACAGAATATATGGTAATTTCAAGAGAAGGAATGGCTAAAAACTCTGGCCACATACAAAGAGATAAAAAGACCATTAAAAGAACGGAAACATACAAATACCTGGGTACAATCTTCAACTGCTCCAACATCATAAGGGAAGAAATACAAACTAGAATCAACTTCTGGAAATAAGATATACTATGCACTACAACATCTACTAAAATCAAATGCGCTATCTCGTAACACCAAAATCACAATATACAAAACACTGATCAGACCAGTTGTGCTGTATGGCTCTGAAACCTGGAGTACAACGAAAGGAGACGAAGCCTTGTTACAAACCTTTGAGAACAAAGTTTTAAGACGCATCTTTGGACCCATTAGGGATACACAAAGTGGAGAGTGGAAAAGAAGAAGTAACAAAGACATTTATGATCTGTTTAAGTCCCCGCTAATCACTGGTATCATGAAGGCTAATAGACTACAATGGCTGGGGCATATAGAAAGAATGGAAGATAATAGGGAAACAAAACTCGCTTACACTCAGGAAATAAATGACCGTAGACCCCGAGGTAGACCAAGAAGACGGTGGAGAGATAATATATATACAGACCTACAAGCACTTGGAATCAACGACTGGCAAGAGAAGGTCAACCAGAGAGACGAATGAAGACGGATTGTATCTGCAGCAAAGAACCTCAATGGCTCGGAACGCTGAAGAAGAAGAAGAAGAAGAAGAAGAAGAAAAAGTGTTTGTGGTGAATGCAGGTAATGTTCTATTCGACATGTTTCTAGTGAATGCAGGTGATGTTCTATTCGAAATGTTTGTAGTGAATGCAGGTAGATGTGATGAGGCACACAGTTTGCTTCCACCATGTATGCAAAATATTATTTAAAAAAAAATAATTAAGGACTCTGTTCTACACTTTGAAGCTTATGAGGTATATGATGTTAGTGCCATTATTTGATAGATCAACTGGTGCTTGGTAGGCGACGCCAATAACACGCAGGCCACCTTTACCACCAGAAAATTTCCTGGGTACTATCGGTAGACTGGGTCGACCTCTGAACCCGGGTGAATTTAAAAAACAACAACCCCGCCTGATGCATATTTGAACGCTTGACCACTGGGCAGGCAGGCAAGCCTGATCGTGTGTGTGTGTGTGTGTGTGGGGGGGGGGGCTCTGTTGTGTGGGTGGGTCCTCTGTGTGTGTGTCTCCCTGTGTCCTTCTGCACGCATTCTAGCCTATGGTTATGTGTGTGTGTGTGTGTGTGTGCGCGTGCGTGCGTGCGTGCTTGCCTACGTGAGTAGATGTCTGTATCTATTGTGGCAATGTGCATGTGTGTGTGTGTGTGTGTGCGCGTGTGCCCGTGCGTGCGCGCTTGCCTACGTGAGTAGATGTCTGTATCTATTGTGGCAATGTGCATGTGTGTGTGTATGTGTATTGTAGTTGCTGGCACACTGTCGGCAGTAATGAGCCCTCAATAACCTGGTGTCTCCTACTTGTCTCAATGTGCATGTGTGTGTGTGTGTATTGTAGTTGCTGGCACACTGTCGGCAGTAATGAGCTCTCAATAACCTGGTGTCTCCTACTTGTCTCAATGTGCATGTGTGTGTGTGTGTATTGTAGTTGCTGGCACACTGTCGGCAGTAATGAGCCCTCAATAACCTGGTGTCTCCTACTTGTCTCAATGTGCATGTGTGTGTGTGTGTGTGTATTGTAGTTGCTGGCACACTGTCGGCAGTAACGAGCCCTCAATAACCTGGTGTCTCCTACTTGTCTCAATGTGCATGTGTGTGTGTGTGTATTGTAGTTGCTGGCACACTGTCCGGCAGTAACGAGCCCTCAATAACCTGGTGTCTCCTACTTGTCTCAATGTGCATGTGTGTGTGTGTGTGTATTGTAGTTGCTGACACACTGTCGGCAGTAATGAGCTCTCAATAACCTGGTGTCTCCTACTTGTCTCAATGTGCGTGTGTGTGTGTGTGTGTATTGTAGTTGCTGACACACTGTCGGCAGTAATGAGCTCTCAATAACCTGGTGTCTCCTACTTGTCTCAATGTGCATGTGTGTGTGTGTGTGTGTGTGTGTGTGTGTGTGTGTGTGTGTATTGTAGTTGCTGACACACTGTCGGCAGTAACGAGCTCTCAATAACCTGGTGTCTCCTACTTGTCTCAATGTGCATGTGTGTGTGTGTGTGTATTGTAGTTGCTGGCACACTGTCGGCAGTAATGAGCTCTCATAACCTAGTGTCTCCTACTTGTCCTCAATGTGCATGTGTGTGTGTGTGTGTATTGTAGTTGCTGGCACACTGTCGGCAGTAACGAGCCCTCAATAACCTGGTGTCTCCTACTTGTCTCAATGGTGCATGTGTGTGTGTGTATTGTAGTTGCTGGCACACTGTCGGCAGTAACGAGCCCTCCCCCCCCCCATCAATAACCTGGTGTCCTCCTACCTTGTCCTCAATGTGCATGTGTGTGTGTGTGTGTGTATTGTAGTTGCTGACACACTGTCGGCAGTAATGAGCTCTCAATAACCTGGTGTCTCCTACTTGTCTCAATGTGCGTGTGTGTGTGTGTGTGTGTGTATTGTAGTTGCTGACACCTGTCGGCAGTAATGAGCTCTCAATAACCTGGTGTCTCCTACTTGTCTCAATGTGCATGTGTGTGTGTGTGTGTGTGTGTGTGTGTGTGTGTGTGTGTGTGTGTGTGTATTGTAGTTGCTGACACACTGTCGGCAGTAACGAGCCCTCAATAACCTGGTGTCTCCTACTTGTCTCAATGTGCATGTGTGTGTGTGTGTATTGTAGTTGCTGGCACACTGTCGGCAGTAATGAGCTCTCAATAACCTGGTGTCTCCTACTTGTCTCAATGTGTGTGTGCGTGTGTGTGTGTGTGTGTATTGTAGTTGCTGGCACACTGTCGGCAGTAATGAGCTCCTCAATAACCTGGTGTCGCCTACTTGTCTCATGTGCATGTGTGTGTGTGTGGGTGGTGTGTGTGTGTGTGTGTGTGATGTGTGTGTGTGTGTGTATTGTAGTTGCTGACAGCACTGTCGGCAGTAACGAGCCCTCAATAACCTGGTGTCTCCTACTTGTCTCAATGTGCATGTGTGTGTGTGTGTGTGTGTATTGTAGTTGCTGGCACACTGTCGGCAGTAACGAGCCCTCATAACCTGGTGTCTCCTACTTGTCTCAATGTGGCTGTGTGTGTGTGTGTTGTATTGTAGTTGCATGACACAACTGTCGGCAGTAACGAGCCCTCAATAACCTAGTGTCTCCTACTTGTCTCAATGGCATGTGTGTTGTGTGTGTATATGTAGTTGCTGACACACTGTCGCAGTAATGAGCTCTCAATAACCTGGTGTCGCCTACTTGTCTCAATGTGCATGTGTGTGTGGTGTGTGTGTTTGTGTGTGTGTGTGTGTGTGTGTGTGTAATTGTAGTTGCTGACACACTGTCGGCAGTAACGAGCCCTCATAACCTGGTGTCTCCTACTTGTCTCAATGTGCAGGTGTGTGTTGTGTGTGTGTGTATTGTAGTTGATGGCACCTGCGCTAAAGTCTCAAAACCTGTGTCGCCCATTGTCTAAGTGCAATGTTGTGGGGTGTGTGTGTGTGTGTGTGTGTGTGTGTGGGGTATTGTAGTTTCTGACCCTGTCGGCAGTAACGACCCTCAATAACCCGGGGCTCCTACTTGTCAATGTGCAGTGTGTGTGTGTGGGTGTATTGTAGTTGCTGGGACCCGTCGGCCCTACAGCCTCAAAAACCTGGTGTCGCCACTTGTCTATGTGCCTGTTGGGTGTTTGTGTGTGTGTGTGTGTGTGTGGTGTGGTATTGGTTTTCTGACACACTGTCGGGAGTAACGACCCTCAAAAACCTGGTTCTCCTACTTTCTCAAATTTCATGTGTGTGTGTGTGTGGTATTGTATTCGGGACCTGTCGCAGAAAGACCCTCAATAACCTGGTTCCATTGTCTCAATTGCATGTGGGTTTGTGTTGGGGTGTATTGTAGTTTTCTGACACACTGTCGGGAGTAACGACCCTCAAAACCTGGTGTCCCTACTTGTCCTCAATGTGCATGTGTGTGTGTGTGTGTGTGTGTGTATTGTAGTTGCTGGCACACTGTCGGCAGTAACGAGCCCTCAATAACTGGTGTCTCCTACTTGTCTCAATGTGCATGTGTGTGTGGTGTGTATTGTAGTTTCTGACCACGTCGGGGGTAAGGCCTCAAAACCCCGGTGTCTCCTCTTGTTCAATGTGCAGTGTTTTGTGTTGGGGGTTTATTGTATTGCTGACCCGTGGCATAAAAGAGCCCCCAAAAACCGGTGTCCTACTTTTCTCAAAGTGCGGTGTGGTTTGTGGTTTTTTGTTTGCGACACCTGCGCAGTAAAGAGCCTCATAAACCCTTTGTCTCTATTGTCTCAATGTGCTGTTTGTGTGTGTGTTGGTGTATTGTAGTTGCGACCCAACGCGCTAACGAGCTCTCAAAAACCTTTCTCCTATTGTCCCAAAGTGCTGTGTGTGTGTGTGTGTTATTGTATTGCTGACACACTGTCCGGGAGAAAAAAGCTCTCAATAAAACCTGTCCCTACTTTCTCAATGTGCATGTGTTGTGGTTGTGTGTGTGATTGTAGTTGCTGACACACTGTCGGGAGTAATGAGCCCTCATAACCTGGGGCTCTACTTTTCTCAATGTGCTGTGTGTGTGTGTGTGTATTTTAGTTGCTGACACCTGTCGGCAGTAATGACCCCCCAATAACCCGGGGGTCTCCTCTTGTCTCTTGCATTGTGTGTGTTGTGTTTGTTTGGCACCTGTCGCATATGACTCTCAATAACCCGTGTCTCTACTTGTCTCAATGTGCATGTGTGTGTGTGTGTGTGTGTGTGTATTGTAGTTGCTGACACACTGTCGGCAGTAACGAGCCCTCAATAACCTGGTTCTCCTACTTGTCTGAATGTGCATGTGTGTGTGTGTGTATTGTAGTTGCTGACACACTGTCGGCAGTTAACGAGCTCTCAATAACCTGGTGTCTCCTACTTGTCTCAATGTGCATGTGTGTGTGTGTGTGTTTGTAGTTTTCTGACACACTGTCGGCAGTAACGAGCTCTCAATAACCTGGTGTCTCCTACTTGTCTCAATGTGCATGTGTGTGTGTGTGTGTATTGTAGTTGCTGGCACACTGTCGGCAGTAACGAGCTCTCAATAACCTGGTGTCTCCTACTTGTCTCAATGTGCATGTGTGTGTGTGTGTATTGTAGTTGCTGACACAAATGTCGGCAGTAACGAGCTCTCATAACCTGGTGTCTCCTACTTGTCTCAATGTGCATGTGTGTTTTGTGTGTGTGTGTGTGTGTGTTTGTAGTTGCTGACACACTGTCGGCAGTAACGAGCCCTCAATAACCTAGTGTCTCCTACTTGTCTCAATGTGCATGTGTGTGTGTGGTATTGTAGTTGCTGGACACACTGTCGGCAGTAAAAGAGCCCTCAATAACCTGGTGTCTCCTACTTGTCTCAATGTGCATGTGTGTGTGTGTGTGTGTGTGTGTGTGTGTGTGTTGTGTGTGTGTGTATTGTAGTTGCTGACACACTGTCGGCAGTAACGAGCCCCCAATAACCTGGTGTCTCCTACTTGTCTCAATTTATGTGGTGTGGGGGGGGTGTGTTGTGTGTATTGTAGTTGCTGACACACTGTCGGCAGTAACGAGCCCTCAATAACCCGGTGTCTCCTACTTGTCTCAATGTGCATGTGTGTGTGTGTGTGTGTGGTATTGTAGTTGCTGGCACACTGTCGGCAGTAACGAGCCCTCAATAACCTGGTGTCTCCTACTTGTCTCAATGTGCATGTGTGTGTGTGTGTGTGTGTGTGTGTGTATTGTAGTTGCTGGACACTGTCGGGAGTAATGAGCCCTCAATAACCTGGTGTCTCCTACTTGTCTCAATGTGCATGTGTGTGTGTGTGTGTATTTAGTTGCTGGCACACTGTCGGCAGTAACGAGCCTCAATAAACCCGGTGTCTCCTACTTTTCTCATGTGCATGTTGTGTGTGTGTGTATTGTAGTTGCTGACACACTGTCGGCAGTAACGACCCAATAACCTGGGGTCTCCTACTTGTCTCAATGTGCATGTGGTGTGTGTGTGTATTGTATTGCTGGCACACTGTCGGCAGTAACGAGCCCTCAATAACCTGGTGTCTCCTACTTGTCCAATGTGCATTTTGTGTGTGTGTGGTGTTGTGTGTGTGTATTTAGTTTCTGGCACACTGTCGGCAGTAACGAGCTCTCAATAACCTGGTGTCTCCTACTTGTCTCAATGTCATGTGTGTGTGTGTGTGTGTGTGTGTGGTGTGTGTGTATTGTAGTTGCTGCACACTGTCGGCAGTAACGAGCCCTCAATAACCTGGTGTCTCCTACTTGTCTCAATGTCATGTGTGTGTGTGTGTGTATTGTGTTGCTGACACACTGTCGGCAGTAACGAGCCCTCAATAACCTGGTGTCTCCTACTTGTCTCAATGTCATGTGTTGTGTGTGTGTGTATTGTAGTTGCCCGGCCCCCTGTCGGCAGTAACGAGCCCTCAATAACCTGGTGTCTCCTACTTGTCTCAATGTGCATGTGTGTGTGTGTGTGTATTGTAGTTGCTGGGCACACTGTCGGCAGTAACGAGCCCTCAATAACCTGGGGTTTTCCTACTTGTCTCAATGTGCATGTGTGTGTGTGTGTGTATTGTAGTTGCTGGGACACTGTCGGCAGTAACGAGCCCTCAATAACCTGGTGTCTCCTACTTGTCTCAATGTGCATGTGTGTGTGTGTGTGTGTGTGTGATTGTAGTTGCTGGCACACTGTCGGCAGTAACGACTCTCAATAACCTGGTGTCTCCTACTTGTCTCAATGTGCATGTGTGTGTGTTTGTGTGTGTGTGTGGTATTGTAGTTTTCTGGCACACTGTCGGCAGTAACGAGCCCTCAATAACCTGGTGTCTCCTACTTGTCTCATGTGCATGTGTGTGTGTGTGTGTGTTGTGTGTGGGATTGTAGTTGCTGGCACACTGTCGGCAGTAACGAGCCCCCAATAACCTGGTGTCTCCTACTTGTCTCAATGTGCATTGTGTGTGTGTGTGTGTGTGTGTGTATTTTTATTGCTGGCACACTGTCGGCAGTAACGAGCTCTCAATAACCTGGTGTCTCCTACTTGTCTCAATGTGCATGGTGTGTGTGTGTGTGTGTGTGTGTGTATTGTAGTTGCTGACACACTGTCGGCAGTAACGAGCCCTCAATAACCTGGTGTCTCCTACTTGTCTCAATGTCATGTGTGTGTGTGTGGGGTGTGTGGTGTTTGTATTGTATTGCTGCCCCACTGTCGGCAGTAAGAGCCCCCAATAAACCCGGTGTCTCCTACTTGTCTCAATGTGTGTGTGTGTGTGTGTATTGTAGTTGCTGCACACTGTCGGCAGTAATGAGCTCTCAATAACCTGGTGTCTCCTACTTGTCTCAATGTGCATGTGTGTGTGGTGTGTGTATTGTAGTTGCTGCACACTGTCGGCAGTAACGAGCTCTCAAAAACCTGGTGTCTCCTACTTGTCTCAATGTGCATGTGTGTGTGTGTGTGTGTGTGGGTGTGTGTATTGTAGTTGCTGGGACCTGTCGGCAGTAACGAGCCCTCAATAACCTGGTGTCTCCACTTGTCTCAATGTGTGTGTGTGTGTGTATTGTAGTTGCTGGCACACTGTCGGCAGTAACGAGCTCTCAATAACCTGGGGTCTCCCACTTGTCTCAATGTGCATGTGTGGTGTGTGTGTGTATTGTAGTTGCTGGCACACTGTCGGGAGTAATGAGCTCTCAATAACCTGGTGTTTTCCTACTTGTCTCAATGTGCATGTGTGTGGTTGTGTGTGTGTGTTGTATGTAGTTGCTGGCACACTGTCGGGAGTAACGAGCCCTCAATAACCTGGTGTCTCCTACTTGTCTCAATGTGTGTGTGTGTGTGTGTATTGTAGTTGCTGGCACACTGTCGGCAGTAACGAGCCCTCAATAACCTGGTGTCTCCTACTTGTCTCAATGGTGTGTGTGTGTGTGTATTGTAGTTGCTGGCACACTGTCGGCAGTAACGAGCTCTCAATAACCTGGTGTCTCCTACTTGTCTCAAAGTGCATGTGTGGTGTGTGTGTGTATTGTAGTTGCTGGCACACTGTCGGCAGTAACGAGCCCCCAATAACCTGGTGTCTCCTACTTGTCTCAATGTGTGTGTGTGTGTGTATTGTAGTTGCTGGGACACTGTCGGCAGTAACGAGCTCTCAATAACCTGGTGTCTCCTAAATTGTCTCAATGTCCCTGTGTGTGTGTGTGTTTTGTATTGTAGTTGCTGGCACACTGTCGGCAGTAACGAGCTCTCAATAACCTGGTGTCTCCTACTTGTCTCAATGTGCATGTGTTGTGTGTGTGTGTATTGTAGTTGCTGGCACACTGTCGGCAGTAACGAGCTCTCAATAACCTGGTGTCTCCCACTTGTCTCAATGTGCATGTGTGTGTGTGTGTGTGTGTGTATTGTAGTTTCTGACACACTGTCGGCAGTAATGAGCTCTCAATAACCCGGTGTCTCCTACTTGTCTCAATGTGCATGTGTGTGTTTTGTGTGTGTGTGTGTGTGTATTGTAGTTGCTGACACACTGTCGGCAGTAAAGAGCTCTCAATAACCTGGGGTCTCCTACTTGTCTCAATGTGCATGTGTGTGTGTGTGTATTGTAGTTGCTGACACACTGTCGGCAGTAATGAGCTCTCAATAACCTGGTGTCTCCTACTTGTCTCAATGTTTTGTGTTTGTGTGTGTGTATTGTAGTTTCTGACACACTGTCGGCAGTAACGAGCTCTCAATAACCTGTGTCTCCTACTTGTCTCAATGTGCATGTGGTGTGTGTGTGTGTGTGTGTGTGTATGTAGTGCTGGCACACTGTCGGCAGTAACGAGCTCCCCAATAACCTGGTGTCTCCTACTTGTCTCAATGTGCATGTGTGTGTGTGTGTATTGTAGTTGCTGACACACTGTCGGCAGTAAAGAGCTCTCAATAACTGGGTCTCCTACTTGTCTCAATGTGTGTGTGTGTGGTGTGTGTGTGTATGTAGTTGCTGACACACTGTCGGCAGTAACGAGCTCTCAATAAACCCGGTGTCTCCTACTTGTCTCAATGTGCATGGGGTGTGTGTGTGTGTGTATTGTAGTTGCTGGCACACTGTTTGGCAGTAAAAGCTCTCAAAAACCTGGTGTCTCCTACTTGTCTCAATGTGCATGTGTTGTGTGTGTGTGGTATTGTAGTTGCTGGCACACTGTCGGCAGTAACGAGCTCTCAATAACCTGGTGTCTCCTACTTGTCTCAATGTGCATGTGTGTGTGTGTGTGTGTGTGTGTATTGTAGTTGCTGACACACTGTCGGCAAGTAATGAGCTCTCAATAACCTGGTGTCTCCTACTTGTCTCAATGTGCATGTGTGTGTGTGTGTGGTGTGTGTATTGTAGTTGCTGACACACTGTCGGCAAGTAATGAGCTCTCAATAACCTGGTGGTCTCCTACTTGTCTCAATGTGCATGTGTGTGTGTGTGTATTGTAGTTGCTGACACACTGTCGGCAGTAATGAGCTCTCAATAACCTGGTGTCTCCTACTTGTCTCAATGTGCATGTGTGTGTGTGTGTGTATTGTAGTTGCTGACACACTGTCGGCAGTAACGAGCCCTCAATAACCTGGTGTCTCCTACTTGTCTCAATGTGTGTGTGTGTGTGTGTGTATTGTAGTTGCTGACACACTGTCGGCAGTAACGAGCCCTCAATAACCTGGTGTCTCCTACTTGTCTCAATGTGTGTGTGTGTGTGTGTGTGTGTATTGTAGTTGCTGACACACTGTCGGCAGTAACGAGCCCTCAATAACCTGGTGTCTCCTACTTGTCTCAATGTGCATGTGTGTGTGTGTTGTATTGTAGTTGCTGGCACACTGTCGGCAGTAACGAGCCCTCAATAACCTGGTGTCTCCTACTTGTCTCAATGTGCATGTGTGAGTGTATGTATTGTAGTTGCTGGCACACTGTCGGCAGTAACGAGCCCTCAAATAACCTGGTGTCTCCTACTTGTCTCAATGTGCATGTGTGTGTGTGTGTATTGTAGTTGCTGGCACACTGTCGGCAGTAACGAGCCCTCAATAACCTGGTGTCTCCTACTTGTCTCCACCTGTATACATGTCTGTTCTAACATTAGGGATTGTGCGTGAAACTGAAGGTCGCGCGTCTTCTCACGCATGTAATTACAAGCCTCGTGTTGGTTATCCATCTCAGTCAACACTTGATAGATCCCAGAGTAAATCAGCAAGAACGGAAAGTGGAATGGTTTGCTTTATTTACCACACAATCACAAGAGACAGAATGGACGTGGCGGCTAGAAGGATTTGCTGCAGTTCAACCCGTTCCTGTTGTCGATAGTTCACCGAGAACGCTAGTTATGTCAAGTTGTATTTACTTGTATACCATACAGGGTCTGTCAGTGTTTAGTAAAATGAATATTGGGAGCTGGGGAGTACTTAGTGATGTCAACATGTATTTACTTGTATGCCATCCAGGGCTGTCAGTAGCATGTCCTTTGCAGAACCTCGCTCCCATAACAACCTTCTGGACAACTTCTCGAATCATAAGCATGATGTCCCGCGTCCCGATACACCCATCTGGAGATCATCCGCCACATTCTGCACCCATCTTCTCTCTGGCTTTCTTCTTCCTCTCTTCTCAGGCATGTATTCCCCCATTGTGTTGTTCTCTCAAACTTTCGTGACGCTTCAAGTGACCAAAATATTTAAAACTTCTTTGTTTTAATCGTCTTTAATAGCCAACCCTCTTCAATATTCAGCTCTTGAAGTATGGCTGCATTTGTTCTTTTCTTTATCCAAGATATTCTTAGAACCCGTCTATAACATTTATATTCAAGGTATTTATGTCAGTATTTAGTAAAATGGATATTGAGAGAGAGAGAGGAGGGGGGGGGGGGGGGGGGGGGGGGTTACTTAGTAATGTCGAAAGTTGTATTGTAACTTGTATACCACACAGGGTCTGTCCAGTGTTTAGTAAATGGATATTGGGAGCTGAGGTACTTAGTGATGTCTTTGTTTTTTTTTTTTTTTGGCGCTCGCTCGCTTTGAGCTCAAGCGTAGACTATAACACTATTTACAGCAGTGATGGACTGGATTTTGCATGTGGATTAGGTTTCCCTTTTACCAGTGTCCCTCATCACCAGGCGAACCCACTCCGACTTCAGAGGTACTTGTAATTTACGTGCCCAAGTCAAGGACAACAGGTCAACATTTTAGTCCAGCTGTCCGGTGTAGAGGTTGAACCACTTACCTCGGCATCAGCACACCGGATGTTTGAGAAGGAGCGCTCTTAGCCATTCGCCCATGCCGACCCCAATTTAGGTCGTATTATTGGTCTCTTCTTCAGCCCAGAAAAGGTTGAAGATTTCTCGGTATCCGCCCACAGTACAGGGAGGTTGAGCTATTTATCTTTCCACCTAGCCTCCATCTGTACGTTGTCATCTTCAGAACCATGGTTGTTTCTCAGTGTGGGGCGTTTCTTTAATACAACAAATAAAAAGCTGGATATTATAACACGAATAAGTAGCCATGCATACTGCAAAATGGAAGGAATACCATGGATGGGCAGTAAAAGAAATTTTAAAAAAAAGCAGATGAAACCCGAACATTTATTAGAGAACACACAAACAGAAACTTATTTTCAAAAGGTTACGAATCTGGCACGCAGCCTTGTCTGACATTCTGCCCTTCTTATCTTTCTGTTCTCGTACATCATTTCATTCATACATAACTTACGCGCCTAATATTAGACAACAACAACAGAAATAATATATGCACTCGTCTCAGGACGCATGAAGATAAATAATACATGCATTCGTCTCAGGACGCATGAAGATTTTGCAATATTCATTAATACATTCCTCATTAAAATTAATATTTGACATTGTAATTATAATTATCTAAGATAGATATACCGTGTCGTTTGAGAGAATGATTTATTATACTATTTGTCCATTAAAATTGTTTTTTTTAAAAAAGGGATCTTATAGAGAAATTAGATGTAGACGGTCAAGAATTTTTGTTCTGTGAAGAAATAAACAATGAAAAGTGGCAGCTGGCAAACACGATACTAAAAGTGCAAGATGAAGATATAAAGATTAATATCTTCACGGAGAGACGCAGAGGTGTTTCCAAGGCACCAAGGGCCGGGTTATATACTGCCAAGACCTATTGACGCGTCCTCGTCGAGCGTCCTGGGCAATCAGGTCCCTTCGGGGTCCTGGCTGAAGTCAATAGGATCGCCGATTCCTCCGAAGTCGGAGAGTGTCTGCCTGTACGGCGAGGAACCACCAGTCTGCACACCAATAAGCCAGACATGGGACAACGGATACTCACGCAAACCTCAGGTCCTGTATGACATCACACTGATGTTGGACAACAGGATGCCTTCATCCGACATACAGGACTTCAGCGTTCGGAGCTCAAGCCAACGAACACAAGCAAGCAAGCATATCTTCACGGTTTGGTCAAGGTCAAAGGACACAATCTAGACAAGAACACAGACCTGGTCCGAGACTCTGGTGATCGTATGTGATGGCCAACGACGCCTTTTGTGTGTTAAAAGTCGCATGACCTTTATAGGACGTCGCAATCAACCTCATCGTATTGTTTTGCTGTTGTGATTTACAAGTCAAGTTTACGTTCATTAGTTTGCCATTGCTTTCTGAACGACCGATGCTCATACCATTGTTAAAAATTAACACAAGGTGGTCGGCTTCCAAATCGCCTGCAGCTGTTTTTGAACCTGATATTCGGGATTGCAAATCACAATCACATAGATCACCCATTCGCCACAAACGCCGGCCAACCATGTTTACCCACTGGCACATGATGATGATGATGTCACTGCAATGCCGGGGTATAAACAAAAATACTTCGCCTGCAACTTATACCACTTTGTTGATAATTAAAGATAGGCGCTATAAAATATAGATGATGATGATGTCACTGCAATGCCGGGGTATAAACAAAAATACTTCGTCTGCAACTTACACCACTTTGTTGATATTAAAGATAGGCGCTATAAAAATATAGATGATGATGATGTCACTGCAATGCCGGGGTATAAACAAAAATACTTCGTCTGCAACTTACACCACTTTGTTGATAATTAAAGATAGGCGCTATAAAAATATAGATGATGATGATGTCACTGCAATGCCGGGTATAAACAAAAATACTTCGTCTGCAACTTACACCACTTTGTTTGATAATTAAAGATAGGCGCTATAAAAATATAGATGATGATGATGTCACTGCAATGCCGGGGTATAAACAAAAATACTTCGTCTGCAACTTACACACTTGTTGATAATTAAAGATAGGCGCTATAAAAATATAGATGATGATGATGTCACTGCAATGCCGGGTATAAACAAAAATACTTCGTCTGCAACTGATACCACTTTGTTGATAATTAAAGATAGGCGCTATAAAAATATCACAAACCACAGCTTGTCACGTTACCGAATAAGGTTACAGCGATAGGACTAGTCAACACCTGCTGTCAGCCAAACACGTGTAGCTGTTCATTCATGGTATTTATTGTTTATTGATCCTAGTTGTTGGCATGTTTGCTAATGGTCTGTCGAAAACAAACCGTTATCTGGAAATCTGATACATAAACAACAAAAAAGCTATTGTACTAACGTGCACACATCAATTGAGCGGGAAATCCCTGACTTCAACAACAGAACAGAATTGACGTCGCAACATGGCTACCCTGAAGCCATCGAAACAAAGGAGCCATAAATAGAAACAATGAGATATATTTCTTCAGAAATGGCTAGAATCTAATTTTGTTGTTCTGATCGATGACCTGGCTAGTGATATCACATATTACTGGCGGCTAGTTGGCTGTTTGTGGAATACACTTGTTCTTTTTTTCAGCTGCTGTTGATGCACTAGGCAAGTTTTTACGTTCAGTATTTTGCCATTGCTTTCTGGGTGACTGGCTCACATACCCCCCCCCCCCCCCCCCCCCCTTCTTTTCCCCTCCCCCGTAAGTTACAAGCGCGGCGCGCGAAGCTGTTATGAAATTACGATCCGAATTTCGACGAGCTTTTAGTTTGATGTTTTATATTATGCCTTCTGATCTCTGTGATCTCTGTGTCATTCTAATTGTCGTCTATAATTGTCCATCCAAACCCGCGGACAGAACAACAATGTCAGACGAACAAGGACACAAGGACATTGCAACAATTGGAATTCCCCGAGCCCGGGCGACTGGCCGAGTGGCTAGAATGCCGGGTTCTTCTTCGGGAGGCCCATGTTCGAATCCTCGGTAATGTGTGTGTGTTTTTTTTCTGTTGGGGGAAAAAAAAATAACCTTGACCTGCGCAGTTCGCGGCGACTGCACTAATCTGGAGGCCTTAATTCCCCATTCTCAAGACACCCCCCCCCCTCCCCTGTCCTACATCGCAAGGTACTCAAAGCAGTAGATGGCAATAAGACGTTATACTGTGATTTATTGACAAGTGGTGGTTGAGACTCATCATCATCACGTGGCTTACAAAGTGACGCCACGTTCACTCGTCTCCACGGATGTCGTTCCTTGGTGTTCTGACTCAAGTTTCACGCCATCGTCTTAGACCAGTGATTCTCAACCTTTTTTGACCCATGCCTCCCTTTACGATATGTTCAGAACGTCATCCCCCTTTCGAATTTCCTCCCTATAAATCTCCCCCCCCCCCCCAACCTTTCACAGGTATACATAAAATAGAAGCTAAATTTAATAACACATACTAGAACAAGTCTAGACATCTACATAAAACGTGATTTGCGGGTCTACTTACGTTATAAAACGCATTTCATTAGGGTGAGAAGTACAGAACCGTAACGTTTAGAGGGAAAAACAATATCGAGTATCTTGTATTAATGCGAGCTTGAAATAATCTTAATTCGTCCTAGAAACCCTAAAATTCCCCCATAGGGGGTGGGGAATTCCCTACCGATTGAGAACCACTGTCTTAGACCATCAGCATACCTTTGGCAGGGGTTCTGGTGGGGTCTCGGGACTGAGAGGCAGGACCAGAAAAACTTTAAATCAGATAGCGATGGGAACGATTAGTAAGTAGTATGACTCTTCGCTGGCTGTTGAATGAGGGGAGGGAGCACGTATAGAAATGTGCTGAGTGCAGTGATGTCGGTTCTTAAACTCAACTCATACTTTTTCTTCATCTGCCTCTGTCTTTTCTACCTCTGATATTTCCATCGGCATCATGTTCTCACGTGTCTCTTCTCATTGTTATGACCAAAGAAAACTTTATCTCGTTCCTATCTTTGTTTTATATTGTATTACTTTCATTAACCTCTTCAAGGGAATCGTTGTTAGTTACTCTGGCCATCCAAGGCATTCGCAACATGTCTCCGAAACTCCTTCTCCGCTGCCTCTAAGCTCTTCCTAATTTGCGTTCACATTCCAAGAAGATGCTTTGTTTTTGTATGTGCAGTGTCCTCGCAACGTTTGATACCTATACTTTTTCTGTTTGTTTTGATTGTTAATTACATTTATTTAATGTCATATATTTCTCATATCTGTTTGAGTTGTTCCTGATGAAAATGACAGTGATCGAAACGTCGATTCGTTGTATCATGGTATAACTTATTTTTATCTTATTTTTCTGTTATTATCATTGCTTTTTTTGGCCTGTGATTTACGTTTGCCGGATTGGAGTTGGTTGTAAGGTATGTACATTACATCTGTGTTATTATCTCTCACCTTTTCGCGAATTACTCGTACCAAACTGTTTTTATTTTGCAAACAATCTTAATCGTCAAATATCTGCAATACATTTTCGGTTTTTACAGATTTTATTTGTTTTCCGAAGGATTTTCTGATTTGTTTTTCTGTTCTTCTGTGGTATTCTTTGCATTTCCCTCTGAAATCACATTTTCACTGCCATTATATATTCCACAGTTGTCTACTGATTGTCCATGTTTCACATTCCAGCAACAGCATATGTTCTGTATAACACTGCAACTGTCGTGTTTTTTCCCCACTGCTTTTATTTTATTGGTGACAACTTTTAATGTTACTTATCCCAGTTGAGTTGAGCTGAGTCAGAACCGACATCACTGCACTCAGGACATTCCCATACAGTGCTCCGTCCCCTCGTTCAACAGCCAGCGAAGAGTCATACTACTAATCGTTCCACCGCTATCTGATTAAAAGTTCTCCTGGTCTTCCCTCTCAGTTTTGAGATTCTTCAGAACCCCTGCCGATCCCCCGCAATCTCATTCTTTCCAATATGGGTTCTCAATCTGTTCCTCCGCCTTTCCACCTGGTCCCACAAGCGCACGACCACCTCCCCCTTGTCCATAGGCCAAATACACCAAGAGGTGCATTCCCTGCTAGCCTATCAGCCTGTTCATTCCCCCGTACACCCGCATGGCCAGGGCAAAATATCCATACAATTCTCACGATCTGTGACCTCTGAAGCGACGAGAGCCATTCCACACTTATCCCATTGCCTTAGAAACCATCTGTTATGATTATCATCTTCCACTTTAGTCGTCAAGCGTGGGGGGGGGGGGGGGGGGGGGGGATAGTTGACGTTCTAGTTTCCCGATGTGTGGCACTGGATGTGTAATCCCATGTAATTTGTACAATGTTTTTGATGTTAACATCCACTTTCTTCTCGGGCGGCCTCTTGCTCTCGTATCAGATCTTCTCGGGTGTAGCGTCAATGTTGACAGTGTTTGCATTCTAACAGATGGGCCCAATCATGTGATCTTCTGCCTTTTAGTGTATGTATTACAAGGTGTTTTATCCCACTGTCTGTCTGATACCATCCTTTCTTACTTGGTCTCGGATAGTTGGTAACTCTTCTCAACCATCTATCTCACAGGTAATTGATTTTATGTAGTGTGATTTGGATAATGGCCAAGTTTTGACATTGGTAAACGTAGTCTTAAAATAAATAACTAGTAACTATATTTTTATTTACGTTGTTACTGTGGTTGCATAGGCAGTATCGCCCCCAAAAGTTGTCTATATTAATTGTGAGGGCGTGGCCCGTCCGGTGGACTAGAAACGCCCAGATTGTGTCTTCTGTCCCGTTGTTATTTAATCCTCGTGTGTATGTTTTGAAAGCGATTGTTATTGTGCCCATTTCTGTCCTGGTGTTGCTGCGAAGCTGTTTGCGCAAACGTCTTTTCGATCAAGATTAACAAAATGTCGTCAACTCGGAGAGTGTCAACTGTTCACAGACTGTTCACAGATTGTTGTTGCGAACTTTGGGCTGTTGATGTCTTAAAATATACCGGCCTCGTCAGAGATTTGCGCGACAGGTCAAACTTTCTTTGACCGGGGCAGTATGTTTTTTTTATGGTAACATGACCCTCTCTGTCGCAGACAGTTTACTCTCTGCTAGAACTGTCTGCTTCAGGATGAGTTAAAGTCGAAACTATTGAACAGCAAGAGAGGGAGAGAGAGAGAGAGAGAGAGAGAGGAGAGAGAGAGAGAGAGAGAGAGAGAGAGAGAGAGAGAGAGAGAGAGAGTTATAAAAGTAAGGAACAAAGGTCGGAGTAGCACAGTCAATAAAGAAGAAACTGGGGTCAAAATAACACTTGTAAAGATATTAGGATCAGCGGTAAAAGTAGCACATGTAACGATGTAAGGATCGGGGTCAAGTAATATTTGTAAAACAAAAGTAAAAGACTGAGGTTAACCCCTCCCCCCCCCTTTCCCCCCCCCCTTTTCTCTCCCCCCCCCCCAAAAAAAAAAACCCACCCATCTTTATGCATAAAACAGAAGAAACGCTTGTCAAAGTAACACTTGTCTCAGACAGAAAGGGTTAAAGTCTGTACATCGATTGCGTAGATTACTGCACCCATTGATTAATACAGTAGTTAACTGGGCAAGAAAGTATCATAGTAAGCAACATTAAACTCCATCAAAGTATGAGATAACAGAGAGTAATGTTTACCCATGAAGACGCGAATAAATAAGCAGTAGGAAAAAATAATAATAATATGAGGTTAGCAAGGCCGAATTAATAAATATAATATAATATAATAATATATATAATATAATGTAACATAATATGATATGATATAATACAGTGTAATGCAGTGTAGGGTAGTATAGCATAATATAGATTAAATTAAAATAATCAAAGTGCCTCATCTTTACGCCACTGGGCGCATTGGGTATATGGTGTAACCCATATGGTTATGTCAGTCGGCACTCGATGGGTGATATGGTCACCCTCACGTGAACCGTCTTTACTGTCCTTAAAACTTTAGACTCGGCCGACACGAGACGCATGGTCAATAAAAAAAAAAAAAAATCATACGCTCGAAGTGCATTCGAATACGGTCGACAGACTTGGTGCTTTCCACAGCACCCCCGACTTGTGGAACTATAGTGTGTTTTTGTTTGTTTGTTGCCTCAATATAAAATTCAATATCTCAGTAACCAACTGAGAGAAAATGATGAGATTTAGCATATAACCCTTATCATTATGTCCACCCAACAAAAAATTTTTTGTTCTGGAGATTGTACAGCAGATTTCAATGTTGGTTTATATGCGGTATATAATTTATGGCTCCCGCATTCATTCCATCATGTTTAAGAGTATTACAGCTTCAGCAAGACACCCCCCGCTCTTTTTGAATTTTGTCTGGCGGTTTAGCTTTTGGCAGACTGAGGGAATTTATATGGGATAGTTCAGAGGTGTCGTCAACTGTGGGTTCTTTCATGAAACGTAATATATAAATAAACTAGCTGGCTCGGCCCGGCTCCTGGCGGGGATCTATCTATCTATCTATCTATCTATCTATCTACTCTATCTATCTATCTATCTATCTATCCATTACTCTATCTGCTGTCTGTCTGTTTGGTCGCTGTCTGTCTGTCTGTCTGTCTGTCTGTCTGTCTGTCTGTCTGTCTGTCTGTCTGTCTGTCTGTCTGTCTGTCTGTCTGTCTGTCTGTCTGTCTGTCTGTCTGTCTGTCCTGTTGTCTGTCTGTCCTGCTGCCTGCCTGCCTGCTGCCTGCCTGCCTGCCTGCCTGCCTGCCTGCCGGCCGGCCGCCCAATTCCACCCACCCACCACCCACCAACCGACCGACGACCGACCCCCCGATCGACCGACCGACCGACCGACCCACCAGTCACCCAGCCATCCACCCACCCACCTACCTTTCTGCCTATCTAACTACCTCCCTTTTCTGTCTGTCTGTCTGCTGTCTGTCCGCGCTATTAAATATTGATAAAAGTTACTGGAAAAAACGTCAGGACCATGTGTTGAAAGAGGAAGAGGACTATTGGAGAAAGGATGGATTGAATTTTATGCAACCGAGAGCAATCATCAACCTACTGGAATCGTCCGACACAGATTAAGGTCTGAGAAATACTGGAAAATTTTGCTCCAACTATTCAGGCGAATTTCAGCCCTAAACATTACAGCATCAGCATCAGCGAAGAAACAAAAAGGAAATGAAAAATAAGGTAAGAAATATATTCCCTTTTACTTTCCTGTTTAAATTTTCAAATTATTTACCCCGCGCCTCTGTAAAATTTTCTGTCTTTTACTAATATTACACATTGCACCCCTCTCGGGATTCTCCGTGGTGAAGTGGTCAAGCCGTCTGACTGGGGTCCGAAGGTTGTATGTTCGATTGCGGGCTGCGTCCTTCATTTCACGAGTGCATTTTTCGGAAAACTCCCGAGGGTCGTCGCTGAGCTACGGAGTTCGTGCTTTGTGCGACGCTTTCCGTGCTGCGGAAAGAAAATGAGCCATATGGGATAAAAACCCGGTGCAATGCAGCCGACCCTGTAAGCTACTTCTTTCATTGCACCCCCTCCCTTTCGAATCCGGATACGCCTTTGCGTGCATCTGAATTGGCAGGTCTCCAATTCTGTAAAAAATAACTTTG
Organism: Cepaea nemoralis; assembly: GCA_014155875.1. NCBI lineage: Eukaryota > Metazoa > Mollusca > Gastropoda > Stylommatophora > Helicidae > Cepaea > Cepaea nemoralis. Next base: position 556,035 of record JACEFZ010027701.1, on the reverse strand, counting down.
CTAGCGAGAAATCACTAGCTGTTCAGCAAAACATCAAAGGAATGTCGCCCGCTTTTAATGATTTAAGTTTTTTTTGGACCTATCAAAGCATTTCCCTTTGGGTGGGGAAAATATAAGAGGGCTGGAAAAATTTTCATAACGATGCAACAGACAGTTTTCAAAATAATTTATCGTGAATAAAGGGCATTCAAATGGAACATAAAAGTAATAATTCAAAGAATGTAGTAGGATGGGCATTTGATGCCTGAATGTCACACCAATAGAGGCCTGCCTTAACCTTTAGCTGTTTTGTTATCTGCCACCAATGGCTATAATTATGAATAAATACCGTTAGTTGTTTTTCCCCAACTGGACAAAATGTTTTTTTTGGATGACCATTCCTTTTTGGGAAACATCACCTTCAAATTAATATTCTATTGTGGCTGCTGGGTCACATGATTTTAATCTGAGCCAAGATGGACTCTAGTATAAAATATCTTCTGCGATTGACGAGGTAGGGGTAAAAAATATAATCAAATCGAAATATATGGACCTAGTTGAAGTTTGGGTAGTGTCGTAACTTCTTTAAAATGTCGTCCCTGGAGTGAGGGGAGTCAACACCCACCATTATAATATTTTTCCCCTATCAATATCTGGAGAATCCACCAGCTTCCGTCCAAACACACGCCATCAGCCCATGGACACCTTTCCTATCCCTCTCTCACTGTCGTACTATGCCCCTCTCATTCTTCCCCAAGCAACATATTCAAAAACTCTTGCTTCTAAAAATTAATAAAGATTAATTTATTAAAGAAAAGTGTAAATGTACGTGAGACGTGTATGCGAGAAAATGTATAAATGTGTTCTATAAAGTGTGTAGGATCGGACCCTCAGATAATAACATAGTCAGTTCATCCTTGCAAGGACACACCACAGCACGTTAAGTCAGAACAAGTCCATCTCACCCGGTTCTGTATCTCTCCTGCCGGACACCGACTGTCATCTGTAGCTACCTGGTAATCCATATTCCTGATCATCCGAAATAGATACTGTTTGTAAATTACAGCTGATCATGGACCGGTTGCCCACTACGCACAAGTTCCTATCGGTCCTAAAAATTGTAAGAATCCGTTGTTGTGTGTACTTAGGTACCACTGTTATTGTTAATATACTTGATCCTAACTATTGTCTATCTAGTTTCCAGTATCCATGTCTTTTTTTACTATTTCACTAGAATATATCACACCATATGACTATTATATTTTTAATGTTCTTGTTTAGTTACCAATGTTCTTATGCTGTGTGATGCATCAACAATCATCACCCATCTTAGGTGACCTTAACACGCAGGAATCGTCATATTGGGTGGCTCTTCTGAGTCATGCTATGGTGAACCCTCCTGATTATGAGTCCAGCGTAAACATAATACCATCTTTCTTCTCGGACGTTATTCCTTTTTAGTAAGAAACATTTGAGTGTTCAAACTGGTGTTATGTCTAATTGAAGTTGCACTTCATCAAACCCAGTGTTGAACTTCGTCGTAACTGGTTGGGAACCTTATGCAAACCGCCTCATTCCGGGATGGCTGCTACACTTTGCCATAACGACACATGCTAGTTAATTTTAAATTAATCTAACACTGTAGAGCTCTCCCACAAAAACGTCCATCCTAATCCACGGTTTTAGTCAACACTGTTTCTCCCAATCATGGTTTGTTGGCCCAACGCCTAAAATTGGTCACGTGACGGTATTCTTTATGTCCACACAGGTGTTATTTTGGGCAGATTCATCCCTTGTCAAGAATCTATATTCCCTGGCTCAATCAATGTCAGGGTTGTCATCACTTGTTTAGACTCTCACAACAAGCTAGCGAGTTCCTGTGTGCTCCCAACAACGGGTTTCCACAACAAACCGCCAATCTTCTGTCGAGTGGTGACAACCCCAGCCGCTATTTCGCTTGATGTCCAGAACTCTAAATGACAGACGGACTGTTTTCTCCCGAGCTGGCCAACTTCCGCTTAAATCCGACCTGTTTATGAACTGTCAAAGCGATGTGTGGACTCATCTCACTCACTTCCCCTACACATCTGCAGCTGTTATTTTTTGCCCGACCCGGGATGGTCTGATATCTGAGTGTAACCAGGATCTGACGGGTTCTATCTGTATTTTGTACAACTGTTTGTGGCCTAGAAATATGCGCTAAGCAAACTTTCTGTATTATCATTATCTGGTTAACTCATGGCGATCTCGTGACAGGTAGTGTGCCGATGAAGATATTCTACCCTTGGAAATTTTGATCTTCGTTACGCTGTGGCTTCTTCGGGTGTAGGCAGGCATACAGCCGCGCTGATTGGCTTTCTTCTTACAAGGCATCTGATCCACTTTAAATTGTATATCTTCTTGTTACTAAAGTAATTGTTATGTCCGTGAATATACTAAGGGTATGCACATTTCCGTGGCTACATATGAGGGAGAAGCCTGGATGTTTACCGAATAAGATGAAAAGCAAATACCCGTCTTTGAGTATAATGTCCAGGAATGCTAACCTGGTGAAAAATGCACGCTTAAGTCGGTGTTGGCCTACGGGTTTCGGCCAAGAGTGCCTAACCAGACACACCACAATTACGTCTGAAAAAACACTCCGGATGAACGCAGAAGAAGCAGAAGAAGAAGAATATAAATTTTGCCGAAGAGCGTTATAAATTTATTGGACGGAAGGAGAACAAACAGGTCTGTTCAACAAGAACTCGATATTTAAGAAGATTGATTGGTTATCATGACATGCAAATGTTATTGGGGTAAATTCTGCACAGGGCATGCCAATGGATGATGATTATATGTTCAGTGCAAGAAATCCTCATCCTCTTCTTTTGACATTTATATTCTATTGAGACATAGGTCCTCATCCATCTTACGCCAAGACTTCCTTTCTTGTCTTTCGACATCTACTTCAGCTCCTCCCATGTCCTCCCATATTACTAATATTTTTCTTTAAATCGCTTCTCTGTGTTTTTAGGTCTCGCACTATTTCTTTGGTCCAGTGTGTTCCAGACTAGTGAGTATCTACTTATACTATCCCCAGATTTTCTCATCAATAAACACACATGTATTGGTGTTTGGTGCTCGTAGAAGTAAGAAGTAGGGATCGGAGGACGGTTTTCTCAGTGTGTGTCCTGTCCTCCACCCGCGTCTTTTCCTCACCTCCTGATTCACTGGAATTTGTTTAGTTCTTTCTCTTCATAAGTTCCACGTTGGGTGATTCTATCATATCAATTCAGCCCAACTATTCTGCGCGGACACCAGGTAATGCATGTTTGTAATCTATTACTACTTGGTGCAACATTGCGAGGTACGATTTTCTTTCGGAATGCACTTTTTTGTGTCCACTGCGCAATGTTGTGAAGTGCAGATTCATCAGAAAATGACGGACAGCTAGTTGCCGGCACTCGGCGGCTGTCTTATATGATAATGCTCCTCCGGGCTTTGTGTGCTTGTTCCGCTGTGTTTGTTCATACTGCTGCCTCTTTGACAGTGAACTGTATACTCAAGCGAAGGACGGCTTGTTGTCGCTGCTCTGGCGATTTGGTCTTGTTGAAGCTACTGTTTCCTTCAAGTGTTCACGCGGGACAGTGATGAACATTTCGTGTGGTTTTCGCTGGCACACGAATGAAGCAATAATGGGGTGACCCTTTGCTATGAAATTGGACCGTGCGACCACATCTAGTTTATTTGTAATTAATTTCTTCGTATTTCTGATGGAGCATGGTGTGGTGCTTATGATATTTCTAATAAGGTCATTTCTAATCGTGACTTAATGAAAACTGCAGCTTTCCTTAAGCATTTAATTTCGCATGTGATACGTTTCCTCTAATACGTTGTCTCTCATGAATATTACAGCGTCTATGTTCGGCACTGAAAGCGGGGGATTCATAGAAATATTACCTGCCGCTTGCGTAATGGTAACATTAACAATGTACTGTTATACGGAAAACTAGGAAGCAGTATTGACTCATTTGTTTTTCTAAAAATACTGTCTATTGACCTTTGGGTGGCCATGTCACACAACAGGACGGATGTTTGGTCTGAAGTTCTAAAAATACATGTCTACGTGACGTTGAGAAGTCAACAGCGACGGAAAGTGCAGGTCGGGTTTATTCTGCTGGTGACAAGCGCCACATAGTGAGAGTTATTCTCTGAGTGGGCAGCTTTTTGGCACCGTGTTTTGACTTTTGGCGTGTCTCTAGCACAGTGGTTTTCAACGGTGGGGAATTCCCCCCCCCCCACCTCCAGGGGGGCATTTGAGGGTTTCCAGAGGGGGAGGAAATTAAGATTATGTCAAGATCCGCATTAATAAAGAACCAGTTACTTGATATTGCTTTTTCCCTCTAAACTTTACGGTTCTGTACTTCTCGCCCTAATGACATTCGTTTTATAACGTAAGTAGACCAGCAAATCACGTTTTATGTAGATGTCTAGACTTGTTCTAGTATGTGTTATTAAATTTAGCTTCCATTTTTATGTATACTGTGTAAGGGTGGGGGGATTTATAGGGAGGAATTTCGAAAGCGGGGGGGGGGGGGGGGGGTGACGTTCTGAACATATGGTAAAGGGGGGCATGGGCCAAAAAAGGTTGAGAACCACTGCTCTAGCAAATACATATCAATTGCTGGGTAATCCCTAGGTTATTGAAATAGCATGAGAAATAAATTCATAGGAGTTGATCCGGCACCAGATAGAGTTAACTGTATTAGAACAATGCGGATCTCCAGCACCACACAATCTGCCTCGACAATTGCGGCCAGAATTTCGATGTGACGATTAATATAAAAAAGACATAATGTTTGATATTTCTACAAACACCAGTAACATAAATTGAAAATAAATTAAAACAAGTTAGAGAGTACAAGTATCTGGGCATGTGTTCCTGGAGGATGAATTACTAGATAGAGAAATAAAAATGAGAATACAGAAAGCAAAAAAACAAAAAAACCAACAACAAACAAACAAACAAAACACACACATAAATTATCAAATAACACCTACCTAAAGCATCCAAATACCATATACAAATATAACAAGAAAGTGGGTTTATTCGTACTATCGCTGTGCTATCATTGCCATACATCAACAGTTATAGAAACACACTGTCGTCAAATCACATCACGTGGGATGAGATACAAGGGACAGTCATTAAGTAACGGGTATTTCATTATAAAGTACAAGGAAGAGTATGAACAACGGACAATCTTGTTTCAGGACACAAACTGGTTCTTAAGCAAAATTGGTTTAAGGCCATACCCAAACTGCCCATGATCACGCTTCATCTCCGCGAGGGTAATCCTGGGCAGACGCTAGTCTGTCTAACAGAGGATAGACCATAGTCTGTGACCTGCCAGAAGCTCAAACTGTGCATGCCATGACACTTGAAGAGAAAACACTGCAAGAGCTCAGGATGATGCTAGATAATCAGCGTCTAGTTCGTACACTCGCTGCTTAGGGCAGTAGTTCCCAAGCTTTTCAAGCAGATGGGCCATATCTACTATTTTCGGTAGTTAAGCGGGCCACAACGTTATAAAATTATAAAAGTGCAATATCATTCTTTGTTGTTTTTCTCTACACACAACTTCAGAGTTTTCAAATAGATTCAGTCCCTTTTGGTAGTTGCATGCATCGATTTAAGTCCTAGAAGTTCTTCAATGACTTCAAAATTATCATTTATTGCTCGAACAAAAAATTTTCAGTCCAATCTTCATTGAATTCACAAGCAACGTCTTCACATTTTCGCTTTTTACCATTGTTTGATTTTAGATTTTCCACACTCATGTTTATAGGCTTTAACGGTAAATTATTTGAAAAAAATATCTAAATGTCAACACAATACTACCGACTCTGCTAAACAGTTGTAACAGACGACAACATGGCGCCTTGCGCACTCTGATTGGTCGACAAGGCTGGGATATGGGAACTTCATAACGTTTCGTTGCGAACTGAACAGGGGCTTTCGATAATATCTGAGCATAACAACCACGAGCAGAGTAAATTATCGCACGCTGACGGGGCGCTCCGAGTGTATTTTTGAAATTATTAAAATATATTATATTAAATAACGAGGCCTCGCGTGCCACTTTCCTGACAGCATGGCGGGCCACAAGTGGCCCGCGGGCCGTGGTTTGGGAACCTCTGGCTTAGAGAGTTCATTAGCATGCCTGGAATGAGTGTGTTGCCCCATTACTTGGACTGAGTTAATTAAATCATCACCGGTGCTCACTTAATTAAGCTGTACACGTACAAACTACTGGATTCGCCTTGTTTGCAGCAAGAATCACTGCCGGCACAATATTATTGTCTGTGATTTTGACAAGCATGTTTTGACGAATCAGCAGGTTGCACTGTATAATTACAGGAATGCTCAATTCTATAACATATATAACATTATCAGCATGGTGTTTTACGGTGAACTGATTACAGGAGAAATGTTGTAATATTTCCATTTGAGATGTTTGAAGATAGGACTACAGTAATTTTTCTCTTACATTGGCTGGCAGAAAAGTGTGTCGGATCTAGATGTGTCTGTCATAAAAAGCGTACAGCAAAGATCGAATGGGGGACGATACATCAATAATATTAGATATGCAGATGATACAGTCTTGATTGCAGACAATGAACAGGACCTGCAACATTTAGTAAATGCGGTTGTTGCACAAAGTGAACAACTAGGGTTAGAATTGAATTGTAAGAAGGCACAGAGTATGGCCGTGACTAGGAAGGATGAAATACCACAATGTAATATACAAGTAAATGGGAATATTCTTACACAAGTGAATCGGTACAGCCATCTCGGAACAGTCATAACATCTGATGGGAGATGTCTTGAAGAGATTAGAACAAGAATTGCCATTGCGAAGGTAGCCTTTTGCAAGATGAAAAACATACTGATCAATAAAAAGATATCATCAATTGAAACGAGAAAAAGAATGTTGAAGTGCTACATAGAACATGTAATTTTATATGGATGTGAAGCGTGGACAATGTGCAGTCAAGCTGAAAAACATCTGATGGCTGTGGAAATGTGGTTTCTGAGGAAAATGCAAAGAATACCATGGACAGACAGAAAAACCAACGAACAAGTCCTACAAGAAACAAATGAAGATCGTAAACTGATTAGAGACATTAGGCGTAGACAGTCAAAATGTTTTGGGCATGTTATGAGAAGAAATGAATTGGAGAACTTGGTGACAACTGGCAAGATCGAAGGGAAGAGACCAAGGGGAAGACCAAGAAGTAAATACCTGGATGGCTTGACCACGTGGCATGGTCGAGACAGAAACACGGAGCTGATCCACGACTCTGGTGATGACCGCCCACGCTTATGGGCATAGCACATGATGGATGGAAAGATCGAGAGCATAATTAGTGTTTGCCCTCCCACACAGCCTGTCACTCATAACATGAACGGTGATAGAATCCAACGACGTACGACGGACTGCCAATTGTGATACGGTTGGCGATCACCTTTATGACAGCCAGCACTTAGTGGTATAGACATTCTGTGTTTCTGGCATTTTCTGTGGGACAAGAACACATGGGATAGCATACCCTGGCACTGAACAGTAATATGATGAAAATACAAACATGCATATGTAACTACACTGAACTGGGCGGTAATATAGTAATACTACAAACATACGTATATAACTACACTGAACTGGGCCCCAATAGGGTGAGAGTACAAATATGCGTAAAGAGCTACACTGAACTAGTGAGCTGCAGTACAGTGATAATAAAAACATGCTTATATACATACACTGAACTAGGCAGTAATATAGGACACTACAAACATGCATATATAACTTCATCTGAACTGGGCTCAAAGGGTGAGAGTAGAAACACGCATATATAACTACATTGAACTGGGCTGTAGTATATAGGACACTACAAACATGCATATATAACTGTACAGAACTGCGGTAAACTAGGGTGAGCACACAATCATGCATATATAACTACACGGAACCGAACTACATAGCGGGGAATACTCGCAGATGTCACCACAGGTTTTGAGTTATACAACTAAAACAAATATCACAATACGATATTAACCACCAGGCTAGTTATAAACAGCAGCAACACAGTCGTGTTGTGTATATCAGTTCATATTAATTATTGACGATTAAATTGCGAGGCATTGATGGGCATTCATGGAAGTAAAGGAAAGAAATAATGTGTACTATACATACTACAGCCGGTCTCCGTGGCCAAAGCCTTGCGAACGCGGTTCGTGAGCCGGGTACCAGGCGGTCGAAACTCAGCCGCGACCGATTTGTGCAGCAACGTGTTGTAACGTGCTGGTATGGGAGCCGGTCGTTCAGAAATCAATGGCAAACTACTGAACGTAACACTTGCCTAGTACATCAACAGCAGCTGAAAAATGCTGGTGTTGACTGCAACGTCCTGCAAGGAATATGCAACATTTTTAAAAAAATACCACAGAAGGGGACACGCATGTCTTGTGCCATCGTGGATATCATTCACAGATATGTGTTTTGTGTCTCCAGGAGGACAGATTGTCACGTAGTCCTGGAAAAAGCAGGCATATTTTCGCGTTTCCCTGTGTACTTGGACGCCGCCGAGGCAAACAATTGAAGCAAAGTCAGGTATTGCAGGGCGACACGACCTTGTGTGAGACAACTGTAGGGGAGGAAAACGAACAGTTCTGGTGTGTTAATATTCATACTGGGATTGGGTGGATGGGGGAGACATGTTTTTAGAAATAATGTAGTTTTCGTCAGTCGCACCAAAGACCATCATCATAAGGTGACTTACCTACTGGCGCGGGCGATCATGCTTGTCCATATCTTGCGATCTCCAGCGGCGTGTAACAGATCGTATGCTGACACCCTCCCGTTCCATGACACAAGACTATCCACAATTGTCTCTAGTTTTCCTCTGCTTCTCTTTCCGCAAATCTTTCCAGCTGTCATTTGTTCCGGTTTTTGCCTTCTTATAACGTGGCCCGAACATAACTGCCCGTATTTGATGCTTGCGATATGTTGTCTCTTTGACTCTTTGTCCCAGCCTCTTTCAAAACCAAAGATAAGCCACGGAAATGAAAGAGGTTGAATGAAATCACAGAAGACTACGCAGGAAAAGATATTATGAAAAAAGTCTGATTTGTTTCTTCTTCATCATATGCAGTGTCGATAAGCGTGGGTGGTCAGGGTTCGCATCTCACACCATCACCAGTCTTGGATCAGGTCTATGTTCCTGTCCCGATTATGACACGTGGCCAAAACATCTAGGTATTTAGCTCTCTGCTTTCTACCTGCTCGTTTCCCATCAATCTTGCTAGTTGTCATTAAGATTTGTTTCTGTTCGCCGACGAATCATGATATTCTAGGCATCTGTAAATAAGACAGTCTCTGCTATTGCTTTCCTTCTCGGCAGTGACCATACCGGTTGGTAACCGCCGCCTTAGTCTTTATAAAGAGATTCATTGCCGACCACCGTGGCACTTGAGACCATTACCAACATATATATTTCGGCTGCTCTCCAGATCCACCCACCACCTGTTCATATGGTGTCGCGTAACCCTGGTCGGTGGGATAAACGAGTACTCCACTTTGCCCAAGGGTAAGCTAGGGTAAGGAAGGAAGGCACACTACTTCTCCATTGATAGAAGATACCTCTATCCTCAAATTAGTTAACACATAGTAGAATATATGATAACTGCTGGGCACGTTTAAATAAGAGAGTAGTGTATACACAATGTACGCAGTCGATAAGTGTAAAAAAAAGTTAGTTTCATATCCATTATCAGTGCAGGATTTACGTATAAGCTACACAAGCTATAGCTTAGGGCCCTCAAGAAAGTGGGGGCCCCAAAAAATATTGTCCGAGTGAGCAGTTTGTCACTGACATAGAATATCTGGACTTATAAAGGGTCCCATATTTCAAATAGCTTAAGGCCTTATCAAGTCTAAATCCGACCCTGTCCATTACAGGACGTCGCAGTCAACACCAGCATTATTTGCTATTGTGATGATCTTTTGGCAAGTTTACATTCAGTCGTTTGCCATTGCTTTCTGAACGACCGGCACCCATACCATTTAGTAAAAATGCCAACGCAAGGCAGTCAGCTGCCAAATCGCCCGCTGCTGTGTTACGAACGCGGGCATGTGGGATTATGAACTACGTCCGTAAATCCTTTGCCACGGAGCCGGCGATTAATGTAAGAAGTGAGGTAATTGATGTGGACAAGAGACGTTCAGATGTGTCTGTCTGTGTGTGTGTGTGAGAGAGATAGAGATAGAGAGAGAGAGAGAGAGAGAGAGAGAGAGAGAGAGAGAGAGAGAGAGAGAGAGAGAGAGAGAGAGAGAGAGAGAGCCTGAAGACATATGTATTTATTGTTCTAAAACCTCGATATATTTCCTTCTTTCGTGTTTACTGCATGAGCTAACATTCACTTCCATCCATGAGCTTAATAAAGCCGAGGACTGGTGTTGAAGCCGTCTGATATATTCCTCCACTGCCCCCTATTCTCAGCAACCGTGTATACAGTACGTATACACTGTGTGTGTTTTTACCGAGGAAGTGCACTTTACGAAGTATATAATATCCATTGCTTGCACTGTCCTCTCTAGTTCAGCATTTTAAATAGTTATTTTGTTTACAAAAATAAAGACCGCATTTCAATGCTATTCTTGTGTATTGAGACCGCTGTGCTAATTTCATATTTTCTTGACAAAACGGCACTCAATGGTTAGTATAACGCTAGTATAACGCTGGTCGCCTAATAAAGAACCATTTCCACGCCCTGGGGCGTGTTCAGCATATGGTGCTAAACCCATATTTTTATAAACCAACCGGCACTTTAGGGGTGGTGTTGTTAATATCGGTCGCTTTCACGTCCCAAGATATCCATTGTAGACTGGATTGACCTGAATAAATGAAGAAAAAAAATCCGCCTCGATACGAATTTGAACGCATGCCCCCGGGTCGGCAGGCAGCGCCTAGGACTGTATGAATTGGGAAAGACAGCAAAGTTAGTAGAAGTAATAGTTTAGTTTAGTCGATGGATCAACATCTCGGCACACGGGTGTAACCTATAAGTGCTCCGTTCTCCTCCTAACCCAAACCTGAGTCCGGAGAAACTCAGCTCAGTGCACGAACTCCGTAGCACCGGCGAGGATCCTGAAATACTTTGGGTAGATTTTTAACTTGCAAATTTTCCCCCGGCAGCGCCGTTAGGCTACTCTTTTTCGATTTCCAACTGCCAGGGTATTGTTTACGTGCGCAACAATACACACGGGCGTCCGATCTGACTGCCGCGTCCGATCTGACTACCCAGAGACCAGGGGAAATTTTATTACTAGAGATCCACGAGAAAAAAAATCCCGGTCATCACCGGGACCTCCAGCATTCGAGGCGGACACCATTAAACTGCTCACAGAAGAGGGAGAAGAAGAAGAAGAAGAAGAAGAAGAAGAAGAAGAAGAAGAAGAAGAAGAAGAAGAAGAAGAAGAAGAAGAAACATCGCATTTGTTTCATTGGGGTGAATGGACAGGCGCTCATCGCCCAAATGTACCCAACCCGTAACTCAACTTTCATCAACAATTGTAAAATGTTCATTCTTATTTCCCTTCAGAAATTTTTCATCCGGGCGTCCAAGTTGGAGCGACCAAGGTACGTGTGTCTGAGGCAAAAGCACTGTGCTATTACCAAAGAAAGTCGTGTCCATTGCCAGTACTGCCGATATCAGAAATGTCTCCAACTGAATATGCACTATTCAAGTAGGTGTTTTGGCTGTCTTGAATACCGTTGTTGTTTGGTGTCCTATAATTTTATTTCAGTGTATGTTGGACCTTTTTGAAACACAGAGTCCGCCCTGTGAGACAAACGATTACCTTTGGAGGTATTGGTTGGCACTTGGTTTTGATTTTTGTGTGGGGAATTTTGTTTGTTTGTTGCGCTCGCTCGCTTGCTCGCTTTGAACTCGAGAACTCGAGCGTAGTCCATACACGCTACTTCTAGTAACACTGGGCACATTGCTTTCCCTATTACCAGTGTCCCATCAGGCGGTATCCCACTCCGACTTCAGAGGTACTTGTAATTTACGTCCCTAAGTCAAGGATGAGAAATCAACATTTAAGCCCAGCTGACCGGTGTAGGAGATAAAACGGCTATCTCTGCATCAGCACACCGGATGCTTGAGAACGAGCGCTGTGATTCATTCGACCATGCTGATCCTGGTTTCGTGTTTGAATCCACTGTACCTATAACTTTCATATTTACCTGTTGCTGGCCAATGGCTAAGAATGCTGGGTTCTACTTCGGGAGACCCAGGTTCGAAGCCTCGGTAAGGTGTGGACTTCTTTCTGTCGGAGAAAAAAAAAAGAAAATCCTAACCTGCACAGTTCGCAGCGACTGCACTAGCCAGGCGGCCTTAATTCCTCAGGCTCAAGACCCCCTGCCCTACACTGTAAGGTACTATAGGCTGTAGATGACAGAGAAATGACAGCACAGTGTTACAGCCTATACGGGTAGCATAGAGTAGTTGCACTGTAACCAACCTTACTTGTCGTAAGAGGCCACCAAGTAGTAGGGTTGGCGTGAGACTGACTACCTCATTCCGTAGAAAGTTTAGCTGCAAGATATAATGACGTCTACAAAGGACTTATCGTGGGTTAGTTGAAGGCCTCTGCTTCATTGGAAGATGAAAGACAGAATAAGAGAAGAAGAAGTAAAAGAAGAATAAGAAGAAGAAGAAGAAGAAGAAGAAGAAGAAGAAGAAGCACAGTGATGACTTCTTCTTTTCTAAAGTATAATTTGCTTCTCTGCCCTTTCCCGTGATGTGTTTTCTAATGGATATTTACACATGCACGCTTACTCATTAATTGAGGTCACGGTCTTCCTTCCTTCCTTCCACTCTACCTTTCTCCGCCTCTCCTTTCCTTCATTTAGTTTTGTACGTTGATCTTTTTTTTTAATGTGTTTTTTTCTTGCTCCATGTTTTCCCCCTGGTTTTCTTGCTTTCTTTCACGTGTTTTCGTTTTCGTAATATTTATTTGCTGTTTTCTTTCTTACTGCAGTCTATGGGCGGGTCTCTCCTCTTGTATATCTCTCCCTGTCTCTTTCTCTGTCTTTTAACTCTTTTTTTATCTCTCTTTCTATTGCTAATTCTCTCTCTCTCTCTCTCTCCTCTCTCTCTCTCTCTCTCTCTCTCTCTCTCTCTCTCTCTCTTTCTTTCTTTCAATCTCCCTTTGTCTCTCTGTGTAACTTTCTCTCCCCTTTCTGTCTCTCTGTCTCTGTCTACCCATTTTTGTCTCTCCTCCCTCCTTTTCTCTCTTTCTCACATAAATATGACTATCCATATGAGCTTGTCATGTATATTAATTATATTCTGTCTGATGTGTGTCATACTACTCATATGAATTACGATATATTGTCTCCCCGTTTTACTTGTATAACTTCTGAAACCATTCATTTGACTTCCCCATGTCTGCGTTGTATTCTGAGTGTTTACTTTGTAAAGTCGAGGTTTCCTAAATATGACCATCATCCTTTGGCATACTGCCCTTCTAAATGAAAATGAAAGGATTCATATAATTTGACTTCATCTAAACGTATAGTCACGGGGTTGAGAAGAAACAGCAATGGAAAGCTTGCAGATATATTGAGTCCACCAAGTTTACTGCCTTACAGGCATGCTAATCCGATTCCCAACAGTGCTATCCAATATACCAGAGAGATGTAACAACTGGAAACGTAGCCCGGGAGAAGTTGACGTGGGAGGGACAAGTAAACATGATCAACTCACATCTGTAAACAGCACTCTATCAGTCTTATATTTTCAACGTATTTCGCGACCTGCTCCAACAAGGAAATTTCGGACGTGACCTATTTTCGTTTTCACCTGATGTCTTGCGTGTAAAATATAGTTGGGTAATAAAGTCTTTTAAGTGACGAGTTTTCACGTTGGCAAGGCTTCCTGTTTGTTTGTTCTGGCTATTTTTAATGCGTACTTGGTTTTGGATGACAGATTTCTGTAGAATTCGGTAGTCTGCGGGGGAGATCTGTCTTGTACTGAACTTCGAAATGAAACGTGCAGTTGAAAATTATTGGTCGTATGCCATGCCGAGAAGCGTGGGCGGTCATGGTTTGCCATCTCACACGATTCTCATGGCTCGCCATCTCACACGATTCTCATGGTTTGCCATCTCACACGATTCTCATGGCTCGCTATCTCACACGATTCTCATGGCTCGCCATCTCACACGATTCTCATGGTTTGCCATCTCACACGATTCTCATGGCTCGCCATCTCACACGATTCTCATGGTTTGCCATCTCACACGATTCTCATGGTTTTCTATCTCATACGTTTCTCATGGTTTGCCATCTCACACGATTCTCATGGTTTGCCATCTCACTTTCATGTAGTGATGTGTTCAGTGCAGAACGATCTCTCTCTCTCTCTCTCTCTCTCTCTCTCTCTCTCTCCTCTCTCTCTCTCTCTCTCTCTCTCTCTCTCTCTCTCTCTCTCTCTCTCTCTCTCTCGCTCTTAAGCTCTCTCTAACTCTTTGGAAATATCTCTCTGCCATGAGCCAGATGTTCTGCTGTTTTTTTTTTTAATGTCAAGTGTAAGTTACCTATCACACCTTGAATCCACCAACATGTACGCAGTTGTCTTCCTCTTCCACGTACACCTTCCTCCACAGTTATCTGTTAAGGCATTAATGTGTTTTTTAAATGTCCCAAATATTTCATTTCCTGCGTTTTCGTTTTCTTATATTTAATCTTCTTCAGTATTGAATTCTTGTTGTATATATTTGTTCATTCTCCTTTTTCGTTCAGTTAATGTTAAAAACTTTTTTTCATTGATAATTACCGGCTCTGTTGCAAAGGGGTTACTTCGCAATTAGTAATTCCGCATACCGCGTTCGAAACACAGCTGCAGGCGATTTGGTAGCAGACCGCATTGCGTCGGTTTTCATACATTGGTATGAGTGCTGGTCGTTCAGAAAGCCATGGCAAACTACTGAATGTAAACTTGCCAAGAAATCACAATCAGCCAACAAATTCTGGGGTTGGCTGCCACGTCCTGTAAAGGACATGCAACTAACTTCTTCATTGATAATTACTCGGCGTGCAGTTGTAAATTATTTATAGAGGTTGAGCTTCAGACCGCGCACTATTCATTAAGCCATCATAACCTTGCTGTTGTCTGTGACACGCCACACGACTTCACATGTAAAGTCTATGGTTATATGATGTGAGGTGACCAGTTTCTGGTAGCCTTGTGCTTCACCAGATCATAGTGGATTCATTGTCGTTGTTTTACAATTCGACACGAGGCAGCCATTCCAGAAGTTGTTCTTCAGCCTGTGACAGTGAGCAGGAATAGCGCCCCCTTATCGTCTATAGTTCTTTTTTTTCCCCTTTTTAAATCACCCTTGTCTAGCCGTACTGTGGCGAATGAGTTGAGAATGCAGTTCGCAATCCCACATACGGCGATCTAAGCACAGCTGCGAGAGATTTAGAAGCACACCGCCTTGCGCTTGTTTTTGTACAATGGCATGAGTTCCGGTCGTACAGAAAGCGGTGGCAAACTACTGAACGTAAACTTGTCAAGAAATCACAATCAGCCAGAAAATGCTGGACTTGACTGCGACCACCTGTAAATGATATGCAACTAACTTCTCTCGCGCGCTCTCCCTTTCCTCCCCTCTTTGTTTATTTCTCTCTTACCTCATATCTTTTTCTCTTTTCCAATCCCCCCCCCCCCCTCTTTCTTTTTGTCGCTCTGTCTCTGGTTATAATTCTCTCTATTTCTTTCTGTCTCTTCGTCACCCTTTTCTCTCTATGTCACCTCTATCTGTTTTTTTTCTCTCTCTCTCTCTCTCTCGCGCTCTCTCTCCCTCTTTTTCTCTTCCCGCCTCTGTGTCTATGTGTGTCTGTCTGTCTCTGTCTCTCTCTGCTAGCTGTTTACACTCCGCGAGGCAATTTACCGTGTAGTTTGTATATCACCGTTTTATCTCTGCCGCTGTACCAGCCATTCATGTTGTTGCCCATCTGTTATTCTGTATAACACTTGTTTTATTTCTGTTTCGTGGTGTCATCGACCGGGAACTATGTGTTGATGTTGATTCACTTTGTTGTAATACTTCGTGTCGACCCAGTTCTATCGTGTTGTTATTGAGGAATATTTACCTACCACCTCCACACCAGTGTAAACTCATGCGGAAATTACCCTTGTGAGCACGAACATACATAAGCACATCATCAAGTGTCACCTCCGCGTTGACAACGAGCTGTGAGACTTTTGTTCACAAAAGGTAAAAGTAGTCCAACAGCAGATACTGCCGTTATGGTGTGAAGTGTTAGATCTTCACATATTCTTTGCCACGACTTAAAGAAGTGCTGCGATCAGTTCCCTTCCTCGTCGCTTTTACTTCCCAGACAGTTGTCAGAAAATTGTCTGGTACTAATTTATTATAGGTAATAATTACATCATCAGTTAGCGACAAATTGTGTAAAGGGGATGCTCATTGACGAGCCTACTCGTGTAACTGGTGACCTGCCCTCTTTTGGCAACTCTGATCTTCAATCTAAGCTCTTGCATTCTATGTGTTGATGTTGATTCACTTTGTTGTAATACTTCGTGTCGACCCAGCTCTCTGAAGGCGCCAGTAATGTCGACTCCATCCAGTAATTTGGTTCTCATATATAATAACTCGCATATATAACAACAGCGCTAGCCAGTCTCTCGGTTCTTTTATTTCCCATGATGCCTTTCCTGGTACCAAGATGAGTGCAACTGTAGACATTGTGGACCTCTGCAGAGATTCAGTCCAACATCTGCACGCTGAACCTGCATCGACATTCATGGCATATTGTCTTTGTTAGCAGCCTGATCAATGAGCTTAGGCCCATCGTGTATTGAGTGTGTCTTTTTCCCACCTTATCCGTGGTATAATGTTATGATCACATTTTAGAAACAACCAGGAATGGCTCCCATCTTTGTTTAAACACACCCAGTCCCTGCCATTTACAGCTATTATTGACAAAAGTAATAGCTGGCTGTGCCAGTATATTACTGTAGCCCATAGTGGTGGTCTCGGAAAAGGGCTGCATTACTGCTGTTCCGCTGAGAGAATGAAATGAGGCAACGGGTCTCAAAATGTTTCCTTGCTGAAGTCTGTTAAAAGGCCCCATATATCGCGGTTTCTGTGTAAGAAAAGACAACAGATCCAGCATGCTTGAAGACGAAGAAGAAGAAGAAGTCTAGAAGGAAGACGACGACGATGAGGAAGGTATAGTATTAATTCACTGTATTTCACAGCCATAGAGGCATAGATTAATGGGAACAAACAGCGGAAGTGTCAGTACCTTAATTCATGTTGCGAACCCAAACATGCATGAACCTCATTGGAATTGTTTGTCACGTGCAGGATCTGTCAGTCACACGGCCCGACCATGATCCCTTTTGTGGGGTTTTCTTTTCCTGGGCTTGTTGACGTAGTTTTCTTTCATCGAGTTATGATGATTCTTTGCAGTGCATCTCCACATGTAACGGTTGAAAGCTGTTTCCTCACAGGTTGATGTGTCTACCCCAACACTTTCATATTTCGCATGCCCATACGCAGGTGATGGCCATAAGACTTTACAGTGACTATGGAGGAGTGATATGATAAAGTTTAAATTATGCATATTAAGCTCATCACATTTGCGCCGACGTGAGAAGTATGCTTTTGTTTCTTCAACTGCACAAGGCCACCTTGCAAGCCCAGACTTTCTTTTCTATCCTGAGAGTTGTACTTTAAATGCAGTGGCAGATCGAGAGAAATGACGTTTGTTGTCTAGATGGCATGTAATAAAATCATCAACGGGAAATTCTCTAGAAAACCAAGGACCGAGTTTTGTGAGAGAACGAACACCCACGGCACGTCAAGCACGTGACGACGATGACATCATGACACACACTGTAAATATGGCGGATTTTTAACTGTTGGGGTGTTGTTTCTCCCAGTTCTGCTGAGTTGTCGACCCTTGGCAGCCCAATGCTAATCGACTTCATGTACTTGGATGAAGGTATGGGTTATGCGACCCAGACTGTGACCATGCATGTGACGGCAACATGTGTCACCGAAATCCTTTTGAATGTATCACTCCTATTCAAGCTTAAATTAGCTATTTTAATGTCCTTTACAGGCCCACAGTCAAACCCCCGCATATTTGGCTGTTTGTGAGTTCAAGACAATTTACGTTCAGTAGTTTGCCATTGCTTTCACGACTGACCCATCTCATTGTTAAAAATAACGGGGGAGCTCCTGTTCCAGCTTATTGTTGCAAATTGTGGTAGGTTTTTCTATCCTAGATACTTATCACGTAAACCTTACTACATCCATCCCAGTAATTGTAGAACTTATCACTTAAACCTTTCTACATCCCTCCCAGTAATTGTAGAAAAACTTATCACTTAACCTTACTACATCCATCCATAATTGTAGAAATTATCACGTAAACCTTACTACATCCACCCGTAATTGTAGATACTTATCACGTAAACCTTTCTAATCCATCCCAAATTGTAGATCTTATCACTTAAACCTTACTACTCCATCCCAGTAATTGTAGATACTTATCACGTAAACCCTTTCTACACCATCCCAGTAATTGTAGATTCTTATCACGTAAACCCTTTCTACATCCATCCCATAATTGTAGATACTTATCACTTAACCTTACTACATCCATCCCAGAATTGTAATACTTATCACTTAAAACCTCTCATCCATCCCAGTAATTGTAGATACTTATCCGTAAACCTTACTACATCCATCCCAGTAATTGTAGATACTTATCACGTAAAAATTACTACATCCATCCCAGTATTGTAGATCTATCACTTAAAACCCTTTCTACATCCATCCCAGTAATTGTAGATACTTATCACTAAAACCCTTTCTACATCCATCCCATATTTAGATACTTATCACTTAAACCTTACTACATCCATCCCAGTAATTGTAGATACTTATCACTTAAACCTTACTACATCCATCCCAGTAATTGTAGATACTTATCACTTTAAAACCTTTCTACATCCATCTCAGTAATTGTAGTACTTATCACTTAAACCTTTCTACATCCTCCCAGTAATTGTAATACTTATCACTTAAAACCCTTTCTACATCCATCCAGTAATTGTAGATACTTATCACTTAAACCTACTACTCCATCCAGTAATTGTAGATACTTATCACTTAAACCTTACTTCATCCACCCATAATTGTGAAAAAAAACTTCCTCCCAAAAAATTAAAACCTTACTACATCCATCCCAGTAATTGTAGATACTTTCACTTTTTAAACCCTTTTACTTTTCAAATCCATCCCCAGTAATTGTAGATACTTATCCTTAACCTTACTACATCCATCCCTAATTGTAGATACTTATCATTAAAACCCTTTCTACATCCATCCAGTATTGTGATACTTATCACTTAACCTTACTACATCCTCCCAGTAATTGTAGATACTTTTTTTTTTTTTTTTTTTTTTTTTTTTTTTTTTTTTTTTTTTTTTTTTTTTTTTTTTTTTTTTTTTTAAACCCCCCTTTTAAAACCTTTTACTACATCCATCCGTAATTGTAGAAAAAAAAAACCCTTTTTTTTCCCAAAATTTAAACCCTTTTTACTTTTTTAAATTCCATCCCCCAGTAATTGTAGATACTTTCCAAAATTTAAACCCTTTTAGAGAAGGAATGCCAAATTTTTTTCATCACTGTACATTCCATATATTATTTCAGCTGTGTAGCATTTTTCACTTTGTCTTGTTATTTAAAAGTGTGTCTTCAACTCCAACCATCGGTTCACAATTACTTCAACAGCTGGTTGAATTGATAACCATGTAGTTTTGCAATATGACAGAATTTTCAGTGGTGAGGAACTATCATTTAATGCTTTATATAAATTATTATATTGCTGTTGTCTGACAGATGATTTGGAGAACCAGTTATGTGTTTCACCAATAAGGAATTCCAATTCCTTGGTAAACATTCAGACTGATGAGGCATGTGATAATGCTAGCTGCAAGGAATGACTTACACATTTCATGAGGATTAAAGATGGGATATCTTCCTTAAATTTTTGCATACACACCATGGTTGATACCGACCATTACGGATGCATTATCGGTTCTAATTGCAGCCAAATTCTTTAAGTTTAAATGTTTACTGACCAAAAGTTTCTTCAGAGCCCTTATGCGCCCTTTTACTCATTCCCGGGGGGGGGGGGGGGGAGGTGGGCGTTGACCCCAAGTCAGTTCAAAGTTTAAATAATGGCAGTTACCATAATTTACGCGCGTCCAGACGAAACATAAAATGGGTAAATGACACCGAAAGAAAAAGTAAAATCTAAGAAAGTATTCAAAATATCCAACTCCAAATGAAAAGTATCTAGAATTGCATCCAGCATCCAAAACGGCAGAAAACGGTTATCCAGACGCCGGCAAAAACCTCTAGATCTGGATATAAAATATCTAGAAAGGCAACTATGGTGTCAGTACCTTAATCCATGTTGCGAACCCAAACATGCATGAACCTCATTGGAAGGGTTTTGTCACGTGCAGGATCTGTCAGTCACACGGCCCGACCATGATCCCTTTTGGGGTTCTCTTCTCCTGGGCTTGTTGACGTAGTTTTCTTTCACCGAGTTTATGATGATTCTTTGCAGTGCATCTCCACATGTAACGGTTGGAAGCTGTTTCCTCACAGGTTGATGTGTCTACACCCAACACTTTCATATTTCGCATGCATATACGCAGGTGCTGGCCATAAGACTTTACAGTGACTATGGAGGAGTGATATGATAAAGTTGCAATTATGCATATTCAGTGCTCATCACATTTGCGCCGAACGTGAGAAGTATGCTTTTGTTTCTTCAACTGCACAAGGCCACCTTGCAAGCCCAGACTTTACTTTGTCTATCCTGAGGAGTTGTACTTTAAATGCAGTGGCAGATCGAGAGAAATGACGTTTGGTGGTCTAGATGGCATGGAATACCATCATCAACGGAATTGCGCCGAACGTGAGAAGGTATGCTTTTGTTTCTTCAACTGCACAAGGCCACCCTTGCAAGCCCAGACTTTACTTTGTCTATCCTGAGGAGTTGTACTTTAAATGCAGTTGGCAGATCGAGAGAAATGACGTTTGGTGGTCTAGATGCATGGAATACCATCATCAACGGAATTGCTCTAGAATACCAATGGACGAGATTTGTGAGAAGACACGAACCACCCACGGCACAGTGCAAGCAACGTGACGACGATGACACAGAAATATGGCGGATTTTTAACTGTTGGCGTTGTTGTTACTCCCAGTTCTGCTGAGTTGTCGACCCTTGGCAGCCCCAATGCTAATCGACTTTATTACGTACTTGAGATGAAGGTAGTGGGTTATGCGACGCAGACTGTGACCATGCATGTGACGGCAACACGTGTCAACCGGAATACCTTTTGAATGTATCACTCCTATTCTAGCTGAAGATTAGCTAGTTGAATGTCCTTTACAGGACACCGCAGTCAACCCCAGCATAATTTGGCTGTTTGTGAGTTACAAGACAATTTACGTTCAGTAGTTTGCCATTGCTTTCTAAACGACTGATGCTCATATAATTGTTAAATATCAACACGGGGCGGGCTCCTGTTCCAGCTTATTGTTGCAAATTGTCATTGGTTTTTCTATCCTAGATACTTATCACGTAAACCTTACTACATCCCTCCTAGTAATGTTTGTGAGTCGACAGGCTATCCTCAGTGCACATCAAGGTATTCAGTCCTTAGTTGCCAATTTCCTCTCCTCAGCGGCCGACACCAGTTCTGAGTTGGTTAACTCTTCTCTCTCTCTCCTCCCCCATAGTGTTCTTTCTGGCTTCACCGCAGTTGACTTGGTGGAAAAGTTGTAACGTTACCATACTGAATCCCAGATAGTCGCTACTTTAACCATTCGGCGTAAGCTAGAGGAAGCAAGTGAGCAACCAGTGCCTTAGTGATCTATTTTTTACAAACATGCGTCTAGTTCTCTTGTGCCATCATACTCGACTCGATGCTCTATCGAGAATAAGTCTCTTAATCGGAAGCTGACGCGTGGGCGAAAATGGCACATGGCAAGAAAAACTCCACAAGATACCTGGACATTCCAAATGAGCAGCATGGAAGCACCCAAGACTATTAAGAAGATGGAAGAAAAAAACCTGAAACAACCACAAAGGAAGCTACCACTCCTACACTAGATGAAGCCGCCTCCTGTCGCTGTTCCGACACCAAAGACTACACCGATGACAGCTGAAGCCAGCAGCAGCGGAGAAGTCCACAACAACACTATTGAGAAGCAACCAAGCAGCTTACCAAAGACCTCCACATCGGAGGAAACCACAACAGAGGACCCCACCGGCAAAATCCTGCCGAGGCAAATCAGCGTGGGGGTGGCCAAACTGTCAACGCTACCAAACAGACTAGATAATTAGTCTATTGGATACCGAACTTGGAAGAAACAGGATTTGCCAGCTGCGCAAGACACCTGATGGAATAGTGGTCTCCATCAAGAAGAACTCCAGGATCACAGCACTAATGCAGAAGATGTCACAAAACGAGAAAGCCGACATCAAGTCTACCCCACGGCATCACAGTAGAAGCCACCCGACACCGCACTGATGAAACGATGGGTCATCAAACGAGTCAAGACCCATCTCACCAACGACCAGATCAGGGAGATGCTGACGAGGAGAACAAGGAAACTCAAGATCACCAGTGCTGAGAGGATCATCGGCAAGAATAACATCCCCTCCACAGTCGTCATCGTAACATCGGAGGACCGAGTGATCCCTCAATTCATCAGATGGGACAAGAGAGACCAAGTTCCAGAGCACTACATACCGAGAGTGCTGCAGTGCTCTAAGTGCCAGAAATGTTGGCACACCCGTGCCACCTGCCAGAGTGAGGTGGAGGTATGAAGATACTGCTCTAGGACCCCATCCATTACAGCTCAGTGCCAGCAAGCAAAGATAGACAGGACTTCAGGAGGCCTAACCCTAACAGAAAGTGCAGCCAACTGCCTAGGTAACCACGGCGCCAGGTACCACGGTCACAAAGGACAGCAAGGAGGCCAGGAAGATCGCCATCAAATCTAACCTACCATACAAAGAGGCTTGGAGGCAGTACGAGGCGACCAATCGATTCACAAAAAGCGACAAAGCGCAACTGGAAGGCCAAACTGAAGGACCTGAGATCAAAGTTCCACAGCATGGAGGAAGAAAAAAGACAAGACACAAGACACATAGATAACGGCCGCTCAGCGCATCCTGAACGAACTAAACAATTTCAGCAGGAGATTGAGCAGGGTGCCTGGACGAACTAACGCAATTTCAGCAGAAGTCAAATGGCTGCAATAAAGACCGAGAAGAAGAAACTTTATTAAAAATTCACGAAGAGAAAAAAAAGACAGATGAAACTCTCAAACAGATTCAAGAAGAAAGAAAAAAAAATAGAACTGCTTATGAACAAGTCTGAAACACCTGAACCAGAAGATGCAAAGGCCAAACAGAAGAAGAAGGAACAGAAAAAGAAATAACAGATGATGAGAGAACCAGAACGACAGGGACCAAGCCCAAGAGTGGACGGACGTCGGGAGAAGAAACTGCTTCGCTTTCTGCATCACAGATACTCGTTATTCTTCTTCTTTCGTTCGCTTGAAATATGTCTATATCTGCAATGTCGTCTCTTGCATGAATTGAACTTTCTTTTTCAGTTCACACAGTGGTCCATAGAGTTTATCTTCCACTGTCGTCTCTCTAGGCCAGAAGGTTTGCCTAGATATGTTATATTTTGGGCAGTCTTGGAGTATGTGCTCTGCTGTCTGCGACGCCAATCCACATGTGCACATGGCTGTTTCACCAATCTTGAATTTTGTATACATGTGGTTGCGTAATCTATTGTGTCCCTGTTCTGAGGCGCAGAATAATGACTTGTTCTGGTCTGTCCATAATGTGGTAGTCATCTTGAGCAGGTTTTGGTGGCTTTCTGACTGATTTGATCATTCTTTTCTTTTGGTGGTATGTAACGGGCACATCAGGCTGTTCCTCTTTGGCTCCTTCTTAGCCAATTGATCAGCTCTGTCGTTTCCGGGTACTCCACAGTGGGATCTGGAGGCACCCATCACAATCAGCGAACTGGAGCTAGCCATATCAAAATGAAAATGAGAAAGTCACCAGGAGCTGATGGTATCCCAATGAAATGATCAGGAACCTAGGAACAGAGGCCAAAACAAAGCTGTTGCAGATCCAATAACAGCTGGACCTTAGGCAGTGTTCCACAAGCCTGGAGAGAAGCAATCAGATACCCCTCTAAAAACAGGGAAAGATGGTTCCATTGCCTCTAGCTACAGACCAATTAGCCTCACCCGCTGCTCTGCAAAACACTGGAGCGCATCATCAATCACAGACTGCAGTGGTACATTGAAAGTAAAAACATCCTTGTGCCACAGCAGGCTGGCTTTAGGCAGTGCTACTCTACAGAAGATCAGACAACCTACCTCTCTCAAGAAATTGAGGATGCATTCCAAGAGAAGAAAGCTGGTGCTTGCGGCATGGATAGATCTGAAGAAAGCCTTTGACAAAGTCTGGAAAGAAGGTCTGATGAAGAAACTGAGAAACTGCAAAGTCAATGGAAGAATGTACAAATGGGTGAAAGCATATTTGCACAACAGAAGAGCCCGAGTACAGATAGACGGACTCAAGAGCAAGAAAGTACTACTGCGTCACGGTGTCCCCCAGGGCGGAGTCTTGTCCCCCACACTTTTTCTAATCTTCATCAATGATCTTGTTTGCTCACCTACCGCATGGAATTAAAGCGGCAATGTACGCCGATGACCTGGTTCTATGGAGCACAAATGAATATGCATCAGTGGCCACCAGATTGCTACAAAGAGCTGTAGATACATTTGCTGCATGGGCAAATAGATGGTGTGTCAGCATAAACACTGACAAGTGCAGCACAACCCTATTTACCCTCTCTCCAAAACAAAGGCAGGGATCATCCAGATAAATGGAACACCCCTAAGAGAAGATAAAGAACCAACATACCTTGGAGTAACATTTGATGGCAAGCTGACATGGAGAAAGCACATCAACAAAGCAGTAGCAAAAGCCAGAAGGAAAATAACCATCCTGAGAAAGCTAAGTGGAACCACATGGGGAGCCAGTACGAAAAAACTTAGCAAAGTTTACCAACAGAGCATACGACCACACCTGGAATATGGGTCAACTGCGTTACTGGTTAATCTACCTTATCCCAATAGTTTACCTTAATCTTTTGCATTCCACATAGTTGTTACTTCAACATACTTGATCTTATAGTTGTTACTTTAGTTTTCTGTATCTCAGATGCTTACTTTAATGTCCCGTATCGCGGTAGATGTTACTTTAAACTACCGAATCCACATAGTTTTCACTTTATCCTGCCGTGTCCCAGATAGATTTTTTCAAAATATTATACCGTCAGATTGTTGTTACTTTATCTTTCCGTACCCCAGATTGTTGTTACTGTAATTTACTATATCCCCCTAGTTATGAGTGTTGTGGTTACAAACCCCATCTGAGAGCAAGCACTACATGAGGCTCCAGATCTTCTGAAATGGCTCGCCTTCGGAGAATGTTTCGGCCTCTTTATGTTCTTGTTACTTTACATAACCTGTCGTATTCCAGATAGTTATTTTAATGTACTGTACCCGAACAGTTATTATTTTTTCCACTTCTTCCAAGATAGGTGTTACTTTACTATATCTCTATAGTTGTTACTTTTATATACTGTATCACAAATAGCTGCGAAGATGTGGCTTTATTGAAGAATAACGAGAAAACCATGGGCGGATAGAAAGATAAATGAAAACATCGTAAAAGAAGTTAACTCACAATGAGAACTGGATACTGGCGTCAGAAGCGGACTGTCCAAATGTAT
This sequence comes from Cepaea nemoralis, assembly GCA_014155875.1. Lineage (NCBI taxonomy): Eukaryota > Metazoa > Mollusca > Gastropoda > Stylommatophora > Helicidae > Cepaea > Cepaea nemoralis. Next base: position 530,044 of record JACEFZ010027701.1, on the reverse strand, counting down.
TGGGCATGACATAAGAATGACACCCACTGAATCAAGTAAAGAGCTTCAAGTACCTAGGAAGTATAATGTCATCAAATGGCAAATCAGTAGACAAGATCGAAAATAGATGCAGTAAGGCAAACCAACTCACTGGACAAATGGCACCAATACTAAAGAACAAACATGTATCAAGAGCCACTTAGAAAGCACTATACAACACAATTTTCCTGCCAACTCTGTGCTACCAATGACCCGAAAAAGAGGAAAGAAAAATCACAACAGAAATTAGATTCCTGAGAAGAATACTCAGTGTATCAAGAAGAGAGAAAATCAGAATAAAGAAATCAGGACTAAAGTTGCAACACTAGATTTTATCAGAAAACAGCAGGTTAAATGGTTTGGCCATATAACTAGATTGCTAACATTAGCAGAAGAAGAGGCTGGCCACGTAAACGATGGATAGAGGAGGAATTACTTAGACCATGGAAATCTATATATATGAAGCCCATACACGGGCAATCTCCCGCTGTTTATGCTTCACGTCGACACCACAAGGCACAAGAGGAACCCGGTGAGATGAGATGACATTAGAATGAGAAACTGGAGTATGTCGCCACAACGGGAAGGTTACAGGAGAAGAAAAACAGGGGAAAGGCGAAGAGAGATGATGCTGGAGAGTTTGACATCATGGCATGGTGGGACGTCGGTATCAGAAGCGATTCGAGCACACGAGGCAGAAGGTTGTGGACAGACGTAATCACCAATACCACAAGAGAAGGGCTATCAGAAGCAGATCCCAGATAGTTGTTATGTGTATTCTGCAACGGGTATCACGTTGAACTCTATTTACTCCATGCATTTATTAACTACTTATGACCCAGACGCTTGTTAGAGTAGCGGTTCTCAACCTTTTTTTGCCATGTGCACCCTTTCACCATATGTTCAAAATATCATTATACCCCCCCCCCCCCCTTTCATATTCCTCCCTATAACCAACCCCGCCCCGCGCCCTACACAGAATACGTAAAAATGGAAGCTAAATTTAATACCACACTAGAACAAGTCTAGACGTCTACATAAAACGTGATTTGCGGGTCTACTTACGTTATGAAACGAATTTCAGAAGGGTGGAAGTACAGATCCGTAAAGTATGGAGGGAAAAACAATATCAGGTAATCAGTTCTTGTATTAACGTAATCTTGAAATAATCTTACTTCCCCCCTGGAAACCCTAAAATTTCTCCCTGTGGGGGAATTTCCCCACCGGTTGAGAACCACTGTGTTAGAATAATTATTTCCTTGTATACAAAGAATTACAGTCGCAGAGAAATGTGGACCCGTCATTGCATAAGATTATGAAATGGCTTACAATGTCACATGTCAGCATCTGTGGCTTATGAGTACTGTATGCGATTTCACAATCCCGACAGCCGCGGCGATTCAGGAGCAGAACGCGTTGTTGTGTTTTCACAATAGTATTAGTGTCGGCTGTTTACAAAGCAATGGTAAATGCTGAACGTAAAATTGCGTGGTAAAACCACAAACAGGCAATAAATTCTGGTGTCGCTCGAATGCAACTAACTTCTAACAACAAAGTCACATGTAATAGGTCCAGGTCTTATGTACTTATGAATTGGGATGACTTGCTCTGTTCCCGCCAACAAGTTGCGTTCTTTATCGCTCGCGTAGATTAAAATGTGTACCGTTATAAGTGGCGTGTATTGTTATTGCCAGTAAGATCTAAGAAATAAGAACCCAGACTAATTACGGAATCTATTATTTGAAGCCTCTTAATGTTTGTCACCAGCTGTTCTGGTCTAGGCGAGCAGTCAGCCGCCCAGGCACCTGTGTTGAAAGGTTTATGTGGCAGAAACCAGACCTAGTCTTGTTTTTGGCCCACCTCAAGGTCGCGGCTGCGATCAGGACTAGGTTATGAAGCGTGGAGTGTAAACACGATCGCAGTGCTGTGCCCGCATATAAAAGTACGCGCCGCATCACGCGTCCCCGTCGATCGATAGAGCACAGCATTGTTTGGCACATACAGACGGACCCACACCTGTTTACTATCACTTTGATTTGAAGCGTGAATTCAGGGGGATCGATGATTGATAGAGAGAGTTGCTATGAGGAAGGAGGGAATCTAGACGTTCTAGTGACACCTGTATTGAGGATATGGAATGGGAGTCTGAAACATGTCTCTCTAACCTGTCTTTGAACACATTGCTGTTTGTCAGGACAGTAAGAAAGTCTCACCAACCAGATTTTAATCACACCGAGGAGCGGCTGGCCGAGTGGCTAAGAATGCCGGTTCGAATCTTCGCTAAGGTGCGGATTATTTACTGTTGAGGGAAAAAAGAAAACCCTAACCTGCACAGTACGAGGCGACCGCACTAGCCAGGCTGCCTTAATAAATCAGGCTCAAGCCAACACTCCCCCTCCCCCCGTTTTTCCATCCTACACCGCAAGGTACTACAGGCAGTAGATGACAAATAGCTGTTTGTCAGAAAACTGAGAATGTCACGCCACCCTGACTTTGACCACATCGCTGTTTATATTAGATAATATGATATACATCTATATCCTGCTTTAGCTGCGACAAAGTATACCTCGCCTGATTGTCAAAACATTGCTGTCTGAGAGAAGGCCAGAAGGTTTCTCTATCATACATTTAAACGCATTACTGTGGTGTTAGGATATCCAATTTTAATTACGTTTAAAAACAGGGGGGGGGGGGGTGAGGGGTGGATGGGCGTAATCCCATAAATATTATGAACAGACAGGAGCGTTATCTACTCTTGAAGTTTATGGGGTATAGTATGTATACGGTGATATCCTCACACTTTGATAGACGAATCGGCACTCAATGGGCCGTGTGGTTAGTATAACATCGGCCGCCTGTATCTCCCAGAACCTCCCATGGTACCAGCTTTATCATATGTCGACCTGGGAACACACATAATTTGAGCTGGTTGATAAAAACCACGTGACATTTCTTCTGCAACCCAATTCGCCAAAACTATGTTTGTTCATCATCATCATGTGACATGACGCTAAGCATGGGCGTCATTGTTTCGCCATCTCACTCGATCACTAGAGTCGTGGATCAGCTCAGTTCTTCTTCTTCTTTCGTTCGCTTGAAAATATGTCTATATCTGCAATGTCGTCTCTTGCATGAATTGAACTGTTTTTTTTTTCAGTTCACACAGTGGTCCATAGAGTTTATCTTCCACTGTCGTACTCTCTAGGCCAGAAGGTTGCCTAGATATGTTATATTTTGGACAGTCTTGGAGTATGTGCTCTGCTGTCTGTGACGCCAATCCACATGTGCACATGGCTGTTTCACACAATCTTGAATTTTGTATACATGTGGTTGCGTAATCTATTGTGTCCTGTTCTGAGGCGCAGAATAATGACTTGTTCTGGTCTGTCCATAATGTGGTAGTCATCTTGAGCAGGTTTTGGTGGCTTTCTGTGCCTATAGGTCGATATCTATTTCCCAGCTTATAGCCTTCTACATATTTGATCTCATTATATATGATAAACGCATATGGTTCTTCGCTTCGTCACCTGAGTGTTAGACAAATACTGGTTTCAACCACGCCACATGATGATGATCGAACGTACCAGTATCAACCATATCCATTAAGGGAATCAAATTAAAGCTCTGGTCAAGAGCAAGCCATTTTATTCTAGATACATTAACTGTTTAATAGTGAGAACTAGTGAACATTTTATCAGAGACAAAAAGACGTGTAGTAGGACAGTGTTCCATGTTTGTTTTCACTGCGCCGGAATTATGAAGCCGGAGTTTCTATAACTATTAGGAACAGTTGCTTTAGGAAATATTACTAGCATTTTCCACTGATATATATATGTACATGAGATTCAGATCCTATGGTCATCAGAGTTCCTGGAGGAGGACATGTCTGGAGAGAAGGACACGACTTCGGTGAGGTCCCTGTGATGAGTCTTGTGATGTCGTGTGATCCTTGCCATGATGTGTACACTATGATCCTGAACTTTGAGGGCTAACACATACATTTATGTTATAGTACACCACACACATTTTCTTCGCATACACGTCTCTCGATCTTGCCAGTTGTCACCAAGTTCTCCAATTTGTTTTTTCTCATAACGTGACCAAAAAATGTTGGCTGTCTACGTCTAATTTCTCTAATCAGTTTGCGATTTTCATTTGTTTATTGTAGGACATGGTTTTGGTTTTTCTGCCTGTCCATCGTATTCTTTGCATTTTCTCAGAAACTATATTTCCACAGCCATCAGCTGTTTTTGGCTTGCTTGCTCATTGTCCACGCTTCACATCCATACAAAAGCACAGGTTCTATGTAACACTTCAACACTCTTTTTCTCGTTGTAAACGACATATTTTTATAGGTCAGTATGTTTTCCACCTCGCAAAAGGCTACATTCGCCATGGCGATTCTTGTTCTAATCACTTCAAGGAATTTCCCGTAAGATGTTCCGAGATAGTTGTACCGATTCACTTGTTTAAGAAAATTCCCATTTATTTGTATTGGTAGGACGCAAGCACTGAGAGAACGCAGAGATACGAAAACGCTAATGCAAGCAGAAAAGTTCCTCAGCTTGCCAGGCCACCCTATGAAGAACCGATTTGAAAACTTAACTATGGGGCAGTTGAAAAGAAGTAGTTTTATCCACCAGGCCAAACGACTCTGCAGAGAAACCACCGATCTGCCCACAGTTGGTATCCCCCTGACAACTATTCCAGAGCGAACCCCATGGAAAGATGAACATAGACTATCGCTACAAATCCAGATAAAAGTGAGAAGAATATTTGACAAGGAAGAACAGAACAGTGTACAGCGCAGAACAGCCAGTCTCAGCTTCCTTGATGACGAATACCCACATGATCTCTGGATCCGAGTCTGCACAGATGGGTCAGCACAAAATGCTGTTCGAATGGAGGAAGCGGGAGTGTACATAGAATACCCAAATAATACTAGGGACACGGCCAGAGTTCCAACAGGAAAGTACTGCCATAACTATGATGCTTGAAATTGAGGCAATCAAGATAGCAACAGAGAAATTACAAAATACCAGCCATGGTACACAATCCTGTGGTGATATTGACAGATGCAAAATCAGTAATAGTGGCGCTCCTGTCTGGGAAATTGCCAGTTCTAGGGACACTACTTTCTGAACTTGGCAGTCAGCATAAGGTCACCATACAGTGGATAGCATCCCACTGTGGAGTTCCCGGAAACGACAGAGCTGATCGATTGGCTAAGGAAGGAGCAAATGAAGAACAACCACCAAAAGAAAAGAATGATCAGATCAGAAGGCCACCAAACCCTACTAAAGACGACTACCACGTTATAGACAGACCAGAACAGGTCATTATTCTGCGCCTCAGAACACGACACAATAGATTACGAAACCACATGTATACAAAATTCAAAATTGGTGACTCAGCCATGTGCACATGTGGTTTGACGTCGCAAACAGCAGAGCACATACTCCAGGACTGCCCAAACTACAACATATCCAGGCGAGCCTTCTGGCCTAGAGAGACAACAGTGAAAGATAAACTCTATGGACCGCTGAGTGAACTAAAAAAGACTGTTAGATTCTTACAAGAGACAACATTGCAATTATAGACAACGAAAAAAGAAGAAGAACATTGTAGTATTTACTCTTTCCTAGTGACGAGCATAATATGTGTCTTCTTACAATTTAAGTCTAACCCTAGTTGTTCACTGAGTGCAGCAACCGCATCTACTAAATGTTGCAGATCTTGATCATTGTCTGCAGTCAATACTCTACCATCCGCATATCTAATGTTATTGATGTTTCCTCCTCCAAAGATGATTCCTTTCATATCTTCTACATTTGTGAAAATATTTTCAGTATAAAGTAAAAAAAAAAAACGATTCGTTATGTGACTCTGAATTGGGAAAGCGAAGATCGCAATGAATGAAATATACATAAGTAGCCTGTGATAATAGCCGCACCTATCATCATCATCATGTTGCGCTCTGCCAACTGGCGTAGACGTTCATGGCTTACCACAGATTTTGGCCCTTGATGCTCTGGATCAACTCGTCTGATGATATTCCTCCATGCTACCGACCAAGCCCACCCAGCATCAGGTCTGTTTATCTCTCTCTGAGTCTTTTCCCAGTGATCTTTCCAATCGTTCCTTTGTTCTAGTCCGATACCTCTCTTCTCATTACATGACCAAAGAATGCCGTTTGTCTCTTCTTATATTGGTATATAATGTTCTACAGAAAGACTTCCGGTCCCCACATGGCGGATAGGCATTGAACCGTTTTAAGTCATCTGGCGTGTTTATGCTGTGGCTACGGTTTGCATTTTACAGTTCCTCATGTTGGACTGGTAGTACATGGTTCCGTCGCCCTGCTACTGAGTTAGTGCGTGGCGCAAGACTGTGAGCTGTGAGATTCGCGCGGAATGCTTTTTACATCTGTCCGCTGTTTGCACAGTGTACTGCATGTCGGAACAGTGGCCGGTGGTCGCTGAATTGATGGTTTGTCTTTTCGGTTCACGAGTGCATTTTTCAGGCGACTCATGGGAGTCGTCGCTGTAGCTACGGAGTTCGTGCTTCTGTGCTGCACTTTCGGCTGGTTCGCCTTGCGAAAAGACACCGAGCATTGTGGGATAAACCCGGGTCAATGAAGTCTTTCAGGTGACTGCCGATTTCATCGACGATGAACTGTATTTTTCGTGGATGTCTTTTGTGTTGGTATTCTGGCGGCGGCATTATGCATAGTGTACCTGTGCGGGCTGTTGGCTTGCCGAGACTCCTGTCTGTTCCACTTTTCACATTGGGCAGTGAGGAGCATTTCTGATATTCACCGGCACAGGAACGGAGCATAATGAGGACGACCCGTTGCCGTGAAGTTGGAACCGCGACTAACTGACTAACTAACTAATTGACTAATTTCATTAACCTCTTCCAGACAGCCTTTGTCAATTACTCTGACAGTCCAATGGCCGCACCTAGGCGTCAGTATATTTAATACGGAATTTCCTTCACCCCTGTGCACTTGACTTAGCCTAGGAATACTCAATTTTCACCGCCTTGTGGACTAGAAAACGCAAGGTCTGGAAACCGCTTTAGGTGCGTACGTTTCGGGAAAAAGAAAAAATCACGTGGAGGCGTGAACAGTGGCGGATCTAGGTTTTTTAAGTTAGGGGTTCTTAGAAGATCCTCTCAGTTCATTTCTGTACCAAGCTACCCCGGCATATGCTTATGGTTACGCCTTATATGTTTCCAAACTATAATGATTGATACTGTAATCCTTTTTGTTCTTCACTGAGATGAATTCCTTCATACGAAATGTGTATTACTTTAAAGAACAGCTCTGCGGATAAAAGTTGAAATATCAACTAGCAGTGAGAGGAAGGTTAAATTATAACAACTGCCAGGGTCAGAAGTGGTTATAATAATAAATGCCTGGGAATGATAATATGTAACTAAGAGACATATTGAAAGCAACAGCTAGGGAAGATTGTGTAAAAGTATTTGTTGTCTGGGACTGAGGGAAAAAGGAAAATTGTGTACTTTGATGAAACATAGAGTAACTGATCAACTTGTGGTAAATTGTTGGTACATATTGAAATAATTGATCAACTATGGAGCTGTTTGGTACAGAATAACTTACGGTGACTTGTTTGTATAGAACATCATGTACCATTGCGATAGGCGTGGACGGTCATAGTTTGCCATCTCACACGATCACCAAATCTGGGATCAGGTCTCTCTTCGGGTATGCTATTGTGGCCAAGCCATTAAGATATTTAAATGTCTGCCCTCCCCTTGCTTTTCCCCCATCCACTTTGCCAGTTGTTAGTAAGTTCTCTAGCTTATTCTTAAGAAATCGCGACTGTCTACGTCTAATTTCTCTAATCAGTGTAGTTTCCAGTGTAGTTGGGGGGGTGATTGCAATTGTATTTTAATATACTTATTAATAAAAGATTTAGAAATGCATTAATAATGTAAAGGCAATTCCTGGTGCTGACGGTAATAGTGATCATGTAACCACTATGTGGACAAATAAAAGTAAGATTAAAGAGAGGAAAAAAATGGTTAAGAACTTGAGACTTAATAAACTGGTTCTGAAAGTAGATAAAGAATTCTGAAAGTAGATAAAGAAATTCAAGAACAATACAGAGTGACTGAAAAATAGGTACAATGCAATAGCTAAAATACTGAGTATAAATGAACAATGGGAAATGTTAAGGGACTCCATTCATCAAACTAGCAAAGAAATATTACCGGAGAGAAGCCAAAAAGCTAAGAAAAAATGGATGAATGAAGAAATCTTAATGCTGAATGGACAAAAGGAAACAGAATAAAATGACAAACAAGAGTATGCTAAGATAATAAAGAAATAAGAGATAAATGTGTGAAGGCAAAAGAAAGTTGGTTAAACGAGCAATGCAAAAAAATTGAATTAAATTCCATTAAAGATACAAAAAATATGCACAGACAAATCAGTGAGCTCACGGGAAGAAAAATAAGAATAAATACAGGGTGTTTAAAATCAAAAACAGGAAAGATATTATTGGAGGAAGGTGCTATAATGAAGAGGTGGAATGAGTATATAAGAGAATTATATAATGGAGAAAGGGAAGAATTAACAGAAGAAAGTAACTTAGAAGGCCCACCTATTCTAAAAAAAGAAGTCGCTGACGCTATGAAACATATGAAGAAAGGAAAACAGCTGGGCCAGATGAAATCACAGTAGAAGAATTAGAAGTATTGGGAGAATTCGGGGTAGATATATTAACCAAAATGCTGAATGATATTTACAACAGTGAATATTTACCGAGCGATATGCTAAAATTCTGTATTTATAGCAACACCAAAGAGACCAGGAGCAATTGAATGTGAAGATTTTCGTACAATGAATCTCATAAAGCATGTCACTAAGCTTCTACTCAGATATTATATAGTGAGAAGAGCAAGAAAAATAAATAAAAATGGAAATTAGTGAAGAACAGTATGGTTTTATGGAAGGAAAGGGTACAAACAATGCAATATATATACTACGAACACTAATAGAAAGGTCAATAGAGAAACAGAGAGACGTGTATGTATGCTCCATAGATTGTACTAAGGCATTTTCTAAAGTAAAACATGATGAGCTGATTAAAATGTTTGAAGATATCAACATTGATGGGAAAGATTTAAGAATAATAAAGAATATATACTGGAACCAAGTAGCAGCAACTAAAATGGGAAATAAAGAGGGTAGTTAAGAACAGATAAAGCTAGGAGTACGACAGGGGTGTGCCTTGTCACCCGATCTCTTCTCCCTATATAGATAAGAGAGATCAAAGAGAAGCCAGGAATAATAATCGGAGGATATAATATAAACAATATACGCTATGCAGATGACACAGTATTGGCGGCGGATAATGCAACAGACCTACAACAATTATTGGACATTGTAGTATCAGAGAGTGCACAGAAAGGACTCTCCTTGAATATCAAGAAAACAGTAACAATGGTGATATCAAAGAAAATGGTGACACCAAAATGTGACATAGAAATAGAAGGGAAAATTCTTAACCAAGTGGATAATTGTAAATACCTAGGGGCACTTATAACATCAGATGGAATATGTACAACAGAGATTAAGAGCAGAATAGGGCAGGCAAAAGCCGCATTTCAGAAAATGAAGAGTATCTTATGTAATAAGTCGCTATCAATGAATGTAAGAAAGAGAGTGCTAAAATGCTATATAGAACCAGTTTTGCTGTATGGCAGCGAATCTTGGAATGTAAATGAACAAATTAGGAAGAACTTAGAAGCAACAGAGATGTGGTTTTTAAGACGAATGTTGCGAATTCCTTGGACTGCCAGAGTAACTAACAACGATTGCCTGAAAGAGGCTAATGAAACTAGAACACTATATACAACAATAAGAAATAGACAAACAGCTTTCTTTGGTCATGTGATGAGAAGAGAGGCATTGGAGAACATCGTGACAACTGGAAAGATCGAGGGGAAGAGAGGCAGAGGCAGACCAAGAGAAATGATGCTGGACGGATTGTGACGGTGGAATGGAGGAATATCATCAGCAGAGTTGATCCAGAACACCAAAGATCGAGATCTGTGGAGAGCCATGAACGCCTACGCCAGCCGGCACGGCACTTGATGATGATGATGTCCGTTAAATCCGAAACCGTTATACATGAGTCTGGTTAAATGGAGATCTTGTTACATATGTACTCCCTGAAAAGACTTTTGAAATAATGAAACCCGGTGAAATTCTGACAGTGCGCAGGGGACATAACTTTATTGACCTTGATTGTTTTAAATTTGTTTTCATTAATGTTGGCGAATTCTGAGGACTTAGTCTCTTGAGGAGCGGGGGAGGGGGATGGATGGGGAGCTGCAGTAGCGTAGAGACTAGACGCTCGTCTGCCGGCCCGACGGTCGTGGGTTCGAATCTGCATCGGGCGGATGTTTAAAATTGGCATGGGCTGCATGGTTAACTCAGCTAAAATGGGTATTAGTATTAGGACATGTCTCTGGTAGTAAAGGAGATCTATACAGACCACATCAGCCATCGAATGCCGATTGATCGATAAAAATATGGTTCTAGCACCATGCATCTTAAGGCATTTGAAAAGGATCCTCTACATTTAGAGACTCGGCCAATGGAGTTGTAAAGGTTAAACGTCATTACACTGATCAAGCGCCCGCCTCTGTAAGCATATGGTAGCGGCCTTGACACACAACACGGCTATCCATACAGAAGCAAACGAGGATTGGTTGTTCACGTTTAATGAACCTTAGCGGGAAAACAAACATCGTCCATTAGCAATGTTTTGTGAGTAATTGTTGGGAAGTGATGCAACTCTTGTGTTATAGCTGCGACAGTTAACGCCCATGTTACTGAGGCGGCAAACAACAGGAACACTGTTACCAACCATACTCGTCGTTAAGGAGCGATTGGGGAGGGGTGCTGTGAGACTGGCTAACTAATTCCGTAGAAAACATTAGCTATAAAAAAACATCCATTCACTCATGAACAAGTCTACAAAAGGCTTGGCGTGAGTTGATGGAAGGCCTATGTTCAACTGGGAGTTGCAAGGCAGGAGACGAAGAAGAGGCAGCCGACCCGCGCTGACTATCAGTTGGTTTTATGTTTGTTTCTGTGTATAAAACACACTTATAAACATCGTTCACCCACTCACTCACTCACTCACTCACCCACCCACCCACTCACTCACTCATTCCATCTCACCCCATCTCACTCACTCACCCACCCACACACCCACCCACTCACTCACTCATTCCATCTCACTGACTGACTCACTCACTCAACTCTCTCTCACTCTCTCTCTGACTGACTGGCTGACTGACTGACTGACTGACTGACTGACTGACTCACTCACTGACTCACTCACTCACCCACCCACCCACTCACTCACTCATTCCATCTCACCCTATCTCACTCACTCACTCACTCACCCACCCCACCCACCCACCCACCCACTCACTCACTCACTCCATCTCACCCCATCTCACTCACTCCTCACTCACTCACTCCATCTCACCCCATCTCACTCACTCCTCACTCACTCACTCAACTCTCTCTGACTGACTGACTGACTGACTGACTCACTCACTCACTCAACTCTCTCTCACTCTCTCTGACTGACTGTCTGACTGACTGACTGACTGACTGACTCACTCACCCACCCACCCAAACTCACTCACTCACTGGCTGGCTGGCTGGTTATACTCTGCCCTCCCCTCTTGACATTGGGTTGGGGGTCAGTGGGCAGTTAAGTACCTAAAACCCAACGTCAGCCAGTTCCTATGCCCTATGCTGAATCATGACCTTGTTAACTTCAAAATGTTGCTGTATGTAGCCTGGGGTAAGCTCCCAACCTTGCTTATTTACACCAATGGCTCATGAATACATAACCTCTGCAGCAAAGTCCAACTCCTGGCCTTAACGTGTCCGCTGTTTTAACTAACAGGAGAAGGGGCGACGGCGAGTTTCTGGTGCCGAAAAATAACCAGTAGGCTCTAGATGTGTATGCACGTACATGCATGCGCAGACACACGTGTGGCACATACACATCTAAACTCGAGTGAGACCACAGTCTGCTCTAGCAAAGGAAAGGTGCTGAAGACCAGCCAGGAGGCGCACCACAGAAATCAGGATGCCACGCAATTACGCAAAATGGAATATGTCGACTACTGCTAAATATTATGGTGCTCGCCCTGCTTTGGACTCCCAGGCAGGTGCATTGCCTGGCCCTATGTCTCGAAAGGGTCCAACCACAACTACTGGTGGTCCTTCTCAGATGTCCCGTGCAGCCAGGGGACCTGAGAATAGAACGGCTGGCCATACTAAACAAAGACTTAAAATAATGCATTGGAATGCAGAGGGAGTCAGCAACAAAAAATTAGAATTAGAAAACATCTTGGACCAAGAAAAAGTAAGTGTATGTTGCTTTCAAGAAACTCACCTCAACGAAAATATAGCCTTCAAAATCAGAGGTTACCAGTATTACCGATCTGACCGAAAGGACAGGAGAAAAGGTGAGACAGCTCTGCTGTAAACAGACACAACGCAATCACATCCGAAAAAAAAAAATCCGGATGAACGCAGAAGAAGAAGAAGAAAAAGACACTTAAACTTCAGACAGACAATACAGACCTACATCTGATCAATTACTACTGTCCAAGTGACCGCCCACAGGCACTGGACACACTACCAGCCCATAAACAATATAAACCCTACTGGAGTAGTGAACTAGAACAGTTGCATAATGATGTGGAAGTATGTAGAAAGCAAGCAGAGGCCACATCCAACCAAGAGCACCACAATAAATTCCAGCACGCAAAAGCCAAATTTCAAAGGGCCAAGTCGCAGGCTAGACGGAAAAGCTGGCAGGAGAAAAACGGAGTCTCTGAACTTTGAAAGAGACACAAGGAAATTGTGGAAGCTAATAAAAACAACTTAACGATGAGGGCACAGGGAGAAACTCAAAAATTGCACTACATAAAGATGGAAACATCTTAACAAGAAAGCAAGCAACTGACCATTTTGCGGACTCATTCGCACAAGATAACAATATCAAAATTAGTCCAGAGAAACAACAAGAGATTCAAGAGAAATGGCAACATACAGGACAGAAGGAAATGGTACATAAGGGTCTGGAGGCACCCATCACAATCAGCGAACTGGAGCTAGCCATATTAAAACTGAAAATGAAAAAGTCACCAGGAGCTGATGGTATCTCCAATGAAATTATCAGGAACCTAGGAACAGAGGTCAAAGTAAAGCTGTTGCAGATATTCAGTAGCGGCTGGACCTTAAGGCAGTGTTCCACAAACCTGGAGAGAAGCAATCATGACACCCCTCCTAAAATCAGGGAAAGATAGTTTCCATTGCCTCTAGCTGCAGACCAATTAGCCTCACCAGCTGTCTCTGCAAAACACTAGAGCGCATCATCAATCACAGACTGCAGTGGTACATTGAAAGTAAAAACATCATTGTGCCACAGCAGGCTGGCTTTATGAAGTGCTACTCTACACAAGATCAGACAACCTACCTCTCTCAAGAAATTGAGAATGCATTCCAAGAGAAGAAGCTAGTGCTTGCGGCATGGATAGATATGAAGAAAGCCTTTGACAAAGTCTGGAAAGAAGGTCTGATGAAGAAAATGAGAAACTGCAAAGTCAATGGAAGAATGTGCAAATGGGAGAAAACATACTTCCACAACAGAAAAGCCAGAGTACAGATAGACGGACTCAAGAGCAAGAAAGTACTACTGCGTCACGGTGTTCCCCAGGGCGGAGTCTTGTTCCCTATACTTTTTCTAATCTTCATCAATGATCTTGTTGTTAATCTACCGCATGGAATTAAAGCGGCAATGTACGCTGATGACCTGGTTCTATGGAGCACAAATGAACATGCGTCAGTGGCCACCAGATTGCTACAAAGAGCTGTAGATACATTTGTTGCATGGGCAAATAGATGGTGTGTCAGCATAAACACTGACAAGTGCAGCATCACTCTGTTTACCCTCTTTCCAAAACAAAAGGCAGGGATCATCCAGAAAAATGGAACACCCCTAAGAGAAGATAAAGAACCAACATACCTTGGAGTAACATTTGATGGCAGGCTGGCATGGAGCATATCAACAAAGCAGTAGCAAAAGCCAGAAGGAAAATAGCCATCCTGAGAAAACTAAGTGGAACCACATGGTGAGCCAGTGGGAAAATACTTAGCAAAGTTTATCAACAGATCTTATGACCACACCTGGAAAGCGGGTCAACTGCATGGTGTTCAGCATAAAAAAACCACACTACAAGAGCTGGACAAGGTGCAAAATCAAGCACTTAAGAGTCACCACAGGAGGGATGAGATCAACCCCTATAGTGGAAATGGAGAAGATGGGGAGGACACAAGCACCGAGAGAGCACAGAGATATATGAAAACGCTAATGCAAGCAGAAAAGTTCCTCAGCTTGCCAGGCCATCCTATAAAGAACAGATTTGAAAACCTAGCTATGGGGCGGTTGAAAAGAAGTAGTTTTATCCACCAGGCCAAACGACTCTGCGGAGAAACCACCGGTCTGCCCACAGTTGGTATCCCCCTAACAACTATTCCAGAGCGAACTCCATGGAAAGATGAACATAGACTATCATTACAAATCCAGACAAAAGTGAGAGGAATATTTGACAAGGAAGAACAGAACAGTGTACAGCGCAGAACAGCCACTCTCAGCTTCCTTGATGAAGAATACCCACAGGACCTCTGGATCCGAGTCTACACAGATGGGTCAGCACAAAATGCTGTTCGAAATGGAGGAGCGGGAGTGTACATAGAATACCCAAATAATACTAGGGACACAGCCAGAGTACCGACAGGAAAGTACTGCCATAACTATGATGCTGAAATTGAGGCAATCAAGATAGCAACAGAGAAATTACTAAATACCAGCAATGGTACACAACCTGTGGTGCTATTGACAGATGCAAAATCAGTACTCGAGGCGCTCCTGTCTGGGAAATTGCCAGTACTAAGGACACTACTTTCTGAACTTAGCAGTCAGCATAAGGTCACCATACAGTGGATACCATCCCACTGTGGAGTACCCTGGAAACGACAGAGCTGATCAATTGGCTAAGGAAGGAGCAAATGAAGAACAGCCTGATGTGCCCGTTACATACCACCAAAAGAAAAGAATGATCAAATCAGCCAGAAAGCCACCAAAACCTGCTCAAGATGACTACCACATTATGGACAGACCAGAACAAGTCATTATCTGCGCCTCAGAACAGGACACAATAGATTACGCAACCACATGTATACAAAATTCAAGATTGGTGAAACAGCCATGTGCACATGTGGATTGGCGTCACAGACAGCAGAGTACATAATCCAAGACTGCCTAAAATATAACATATTTAGGCAAACCTTCTGGCCTAGAGAGATGACAGTGGAAGATAAACTAATATGGACCACTGTGTGAACTGAAAAAGACAGTTAAATTCATACAAGAGACAACACTGCAGTTATAGACATATTTCAAGCGAACGAAAGAAGAAGAAGAAGAAGAATGACCTAGTTACGTTATCATATGCCTCTATGAGGATGTGAAGTAACATTATTAATGCGATCTTGAAATAATCTTAATTCCCCCACTGGAAACCCTAAAATTCCCCCCTGGGGGGAACTCCCCACTGGTTGAGAATCACTGCACTGTACAGTGAAGTCAACCATCTTGTTTTTAACCCCAGTTTTTCCATTGAACAGCTTGTTTGGATTTTGCTCTGGTGGTATATTTTTAAACATCCCCTTTAAAACCACTAACGTCTTGAGTGGATGGTGTATTTATATAACTTGATCATAACCACCTTTGATGGACCTTTCATAGCCTATGAATGAATCACCAACAGATTAGAAGTAGACTAGTAAGCATTACCAGAAGACGATCACAAGTAGCAAAATGGAAGTTGGGCCAAAGCCTTCAGCAACACAAAAACCTCCAGCAACACAAAAACCTCCAGCAACACAAAAACCTCCAGCATCACAAAAACCTTCAGCAACACAAAAACCTTCAGCAACACAAAAACCTTCAGCAACACAAAAACCTTCAGTAACACAAGATAAACAAACACAAACTAAACTGACACGTCACAACTGCATGAAAAACACTGCATGAAAATATAAATATAAAGTTACCTTTCTGTGTTGTGGGTTGGACATGTGTTTCATTGGATCCACGTGTGGACCGGATGTGTGGTTAAGGGGGTCATTGGGTTAAAGATCAATATAGTAAGATACAATGCTGAATCTCAGAAAATTAGCAAAAAGTGACCGCCTCTGCCTCTGCCACCATACTCAGACTGGATGTAATGATTACATCAAAATCAAAATCATACTCCTACCCTGTACAACAAGTATGATTCCTTCATTTGCTCTGCAGTTGGTGTCTGTGATTTGTAGCACTTCTGTTACGATTTGTAAATGGTATATTAAAGACTTATAAGTCCAGTTATACCGAGGCTTTTCCCACAAATGAGAACACATTATAACTGACAAGTAAAAGTAAGTTAGAGAGGAGCCTTATACACACCTATGGTGCATTGGGTAGTTAGTACTAGACCCATAGTTTTATAGACCTGCACTTTATGGGTCATGTGGTCAGTATCACTCCAGCTGCCTTTACTTCCCAATAAATTCCCTGGTACTCATTTTAGGCTGGATAGATCTGGAAGTCTGTAAATAAAAAAAATAAGATGTGATCCAAAGCAAGTTTGAACTCATGACCACTGGGCCGGTGTGCTGGCATCTAGTCACTACACTAATGCGGCTACCTATGACTGAATGGAGTGAGCAGCAATGATAAGTGATGTTTTTTCTTCATTGTGGTATCTGTACCGTTGCTGGTGTGTGCCAGGAAGGTTATTTTCCCAGGCTGAGGAATAAAGCCCACTTGCTAATGCAGTTTCTAGGCAGTCTACAGGCTAGGCTTTTCATTATTAATGGCTACATCAGCTCAAGCTCATACAAAGGTATTAGTGCTGGTCTTTCAGAAAGCAATGACAAACTTTAAACATTTGTTTTTTTATTTTGCATATCCTTTACAGGACATCGCTGTCAACCTCAGCATCTTTCAGCTGATTGTTGATTTCTTGACAAGATTACGCTCAGTAGTTTGCCATTGCTTTCTGAGCGACCAGCTCACATACCCTGTAAGTTACCTACTCGGCAAGAACCGCTACCGATTTTTGGGCAGGTTACGGTCCTCACGTGAATATACAGAATTACAGAGAAAGACGTTAACCTCTAGGGCAGGGAGACCGGTAACTACTGAACGTAAATTTGCCAAGAAATCACAAACAGCCAAAACAGCTGGGGTTGACTGCCACATCGTATAAAGGATATGCAACATCAGCTTGTGTATTAACAGGGCCCATAAGGGAGGCAAAGAATGGTAACACTGTAACCTGTCGTGCATGTTAAAGACGAGACTAAGGATGATTGGTGTGAGACTGACAACTTCAACCTATAGAAAACTTTAGCTGCAAAATTCAACCAATCATTAACAAGTTTACAAAGGACTTGATGTGGGTTGAGTGCCTATGCTCCATTGGTAGATGAAAGGCAGCAGCAGAAGAAGAAGAATGGCAACATCCAATTTCATCTATTCACTCATCTCAATGCTTGAATAAGATAATTGTATTGATACTGTTGGCTGTGGTGGACTGGCCTGTGTGTCAGCTTGTCCGTTAGCAAGCAGGCTGTGTACTCCTAATGAAGTGGGCCCCCTTTAATATTAGACAGTATGTTTAAAATGTTAGTGACCTGTTAGTTCTGGCAACCACAATTTTTAGACACATTCCACCACTGACTATTGACATCTGTTTTTGATCCTCAGAAGATGGACAAAAGAATGCAAGCAAAGTTGGTGTCCAGGAGATTCCATGTCGAGTTTGCTCAGCACCTTCCTCAGGGTTCCACTTTGGCGCACTCACCTGTGAAGGATGTAAGGTCAGTCCGTGCTATATAATATAGAGTTTATAGTTAGAATATGGTTAGGCAATAAGCTCACAAGCTGAGAATAGTGGTTTTTGAGGCAAATGCAAAGAATACAACAAGAGTGACAGATAAATGAAAGGCATTCCTTACAAAAAACTGGAAATCATAAATTTATTAGAGAAGAGGTGTAGACAGTCAAGATTCGTTGGATACATTATGAGGAGACTTAAACTTGATAAGTTAGCGACAAATGGCAAACTTGATGGGAAAAGAGCAAGGTGAAGACAAAGAGATACTTGGCCACATGACATAATCAGGACAAGAACATAGACCCCATCCAAAATTGGTGATCATGTTTGTTAGCGAACTATGGTCAGCCACGCTTAATGGCCTGGTATATTAAGATGATGTTCTTGATTAGAATGTGCTCTTGGTTGAACAATGAGAGGGCTTGGCCATGAATAATCTTGTGTTATGCATGTATTTCAATGAATATTTATGCTTTTTCTTCTGTCTCTTAGCTTCTCAATGAGCATAGATCCTAAAACTATCTCATACCATGGCCTTCTTGTCCTTTTGCTGCACTGTATAGTTCTTTCTGTGTTTGATATCTGGCTGTAATCCTGTAATCAATTTGTATTACATCATTATTCTATTTTGAGAACTTTCTAGTATCTTTGAGTAATATATCTTGATTTCTGTCTTGAAGCCTTACTCATTGTTGGTTGAAGTTTAAAGCTGAAGTTATCTTTGGTTAAACTGAAGTTTTCTATGGATCCACATTGTCTTATCAACAACACTGCATTCAAAACATTACCACAAATGCTCCATTCCCCTCTTCAAAGCCACCAAAGAGTTCCCTTGCTGATTATACAAGTAGCAGTTTGATTCAAAGTCTGCCAGGCTTTTCCACTAGGCTTTTAGTATCATCCAGACTCTCTACTCACTAAATTCTGAGCCAGTCTTTCCAGATATGGATACTCTGCCTATTCAGCTGCACTCTTCACACGAGAAATGGCCTCTAATGCTTGCTGGCTTGCTTGTGTTCGCAGGCTGTGAACTCCAGCGCGAAATCCTGTATGTCGGATGAAGACATCCTGTTGTCCAACATCAGTGTTATGTCATACCAGACTGAGGTTTGCATGGGTATCCATTGTCCCATGTCTGGCTTATTGGTGTGCAGACTGGTGGTTCCTCGCTGTGCAGGCAGATACTCTCTGACTTCGGAAGAATCAGCGATCCTACTACGTTAGCCAGGACACCTAAGGGACCTGTTGTCCAGGACGCACGACTAGAACGTGTTAGTAGGTCTTGGCCAGTATAGAACTGGCTCTGGTGCCTTGGAAACACCTCTACGTCCCATGGCCTCTAATGACTTTTAAGGCCTTTGGGTTACAATGTTAATATTGTTTGCTTCCTTCTTGGGCCCTGCTGATTGCTTAGCACTTCAAGCCATATATTTAGTATGTTGCCCATATTGTCTGTGTTCAGCTATAAGTCACTGTTAACTTTGATTTCTGACTATACAAACAGTGACAGTTCTGATCTGACGTACATGAAATGTTCTCCATATTCTATGACTCTGCAGAACATACTGATGATCCTAATGAAAAATCTAGATGTGGTTATCATAAGTCCTTGGTGAAGATTAAAGACTGCTACTGATCCGGAAACATTTCTCTTTGCATCTGTAATTTCTGTCACAATGCCTTTCTTCTTGTGCATTTTTGTCTTCTCTGTTTTCAATTTTCTGAGGTTCATACTATCCAAAATTGTTATATTACATGATGAATCCCATACATAATAGAGAGGAACCATGGAAGAGTAGTGGCTAGCACACTTGCTTACCAGCCCAGTGGTATGTCTTCGAACCCACATTGAGGCAGTGATTTGTAACAGATTGACTCGGCCTAGTCTAAAATACATGGCAAGAAATGTTCTGAGAATTAAAAACAGCCAACGAGATACCAACCACATCACATGTAGTATGCTTATTGGTCTTTAAGAATATGGAGGGTGGCACCATATAACCAATACATCTCAAGGCATGGAAAGGGATTTCTTTACTTTTACTTATACACTATTGAGAAATGTGAAAGAATACAGTGAGAACATGCCAGTATTTTGTCCTTCGAAATCAGATTGTTATCAAAAGTGATTTACTCATTGTAATTTTAAAGTCTGAATAACTTAGATATCTGATGCGCAAATCTCTCATCTCAGGGGTTTTTCAGAAGGATGGTCAAAGAAAGGGAGGCATACTCCTATAAGTGCAACAGAAATGGGAACTGTGATGTCAATGCCATGACACGCAACATGTGCAAAGCCTGTCGATACAATAAGTGTTTACAGATAGGAATGTCTGTAGAAGGTAAGAATCTTGTTTTATTGTTTTACAGTAAGTGTTTACAGATAGGAATGTCTGTAGAAGGTAAGTTTCTTGTTTTACAGTAAACGTTTTACAGATAGGAATGTCTGTAGAAGGTAAGTTTCTTGTTTTTACAGTATGTGTTTACAGATAGGAATGTCTGTAGAAGGTAAGAATCTTGTTTTACAGTAAGTATTTACAGATAGGAATGTCTGTAGAAGGTAAGTTTCTTGTTTTACAGTATGTGTGTATATATTGGTATGTCTGTGGAAGATATGTTTCTTTTACAGTATGTGTTTACAGATAGGAATGTCTGTAGAAGGTAAGTTTCTTGTTTTACAATAAGTGTTTACAGATAGGAATGTCTGCAGATGGTAAGAATCTTGTTTTACAGTAAGTGTGTATATATTGGTATGCCTGTGGAAGGTAAGTTTCTTGTTTTACAGTAAGTGTTTACAGATAGGAATGTCTGTAGAAGGTAAGTTTCTTGTTTTACAGTAAGTGTGTATTTATTAATATGCCTGTGGAAAATATGTTTCTTGTTTTACAGTAAGTGTGTACATATTGGTTTGTCTGTGGAAGGTAAGTTTCTTGTTTTACAGTAAGATTTTACAGATCGGAATGTCTGTAGTAGATAAGTTTCTTGTTTTACAGTAAGTGTTTACAGATTGGAATGTCTGTAGAAGGTAAGTTTCTTGTTTTACAGTAAGTGATTGCAAATTGGAATGTTTGAAGAATGTAAGTTTCTTGTTTTACAGTAAGTGCTTACAAAATGGAATGTCTGTAGAAGGTATAATGGTTATTTTGCAGTAAGTTTTTAATGTTTGGAATGTCTGTTGAATGTATGTTACTGGTTTGACGGTAAGTTTACAGATAGAAATGTCTGTAGTAGGAATGCTATTTGTTTCACAGTAAGTGTTAACAGATTGGAATGTAGAAGGTATGTTTCTTAACGTGCAATAAGTGTTAACAGATTGGAATGTAAGAAAATATTTTACTTGTTTTTCAATAAGTGTTTGCAGATTGGAAACTGCCTAGTAAATAATAAACAACCAAGAAATGCATGTTCTGGCATTCCGTAAAGGGCATGCTAATGTTTTAACTTCCTTGGATGCATCGGTTGTGCTTTTCTATATCTATCATAAACTTTTGTTTTGTGTCTTGTCTGTACAACAATGTCTGTGGTTAGTAGCATTCTGTTCTGATAGTTCTGGCATAGTTCCCATGAGTCTGTAATTTGTGTGTTTGTGTGCGATCGCTCTCTTTGAACTCAAGCGTAGTTCATCATATGCTAATATGTCTAGTGCACTGGAATGATTTTTGTGTATGGGTTAGTTTTCCCTATTACCCATGTTCCTCACCCCTAGGTGAACCCATTCCAACTTCAGTGGTACTTGTAATTTACATCCACAAGTCAAGGACGAGAAGTAAGCATTTTAGTCGAACTGACCAGTGTAGGGGTTGAACCCATTACCTTGGCATCACCACACTGAATGTTTAATAACCAGCTCTCTTGTCTATCTGACCATGCTGACCTCCATAAGTCTATAATGAGCTTAAGTGCCTGATTATGCACCTTGTCCAGTGACTGCACAGAGTGCTGATTATGCACCTTGTCCAGTGACTGCACAGAGTGCCTGATTATGCACCTTGTCCAGTGACTGCACAAGTACATTAGTGGCAGTTACCATGTTTCTGAGCAGAACTCGTGCAGTTTTTCTTCTTCTTCCTCCACCTTTCCTCCTCCTGTTCCATCTTCTTTTGCTTCTTCTTCTTCCTTTCATCTTGAAGAGCAAAAGTCCTCAACCAGCTAACACCAAGCCATTTGTACACTTGTTCATGATTGCTTTGATTCTGCAAGTATAGTTTTCTATGAGATGTTATGATCAGTCTCATGCCAATCCTCCTTATTTGCCTTTTACAACAGCATATTAGTTTAAAGTTTTTACTTTACTTAGCTTCCCTGATGAGCCCAGGTATCACACAGGGCTGTTTTATTATTCCATTGTAAATCTTCTTTAGAGTTCATTAATTTGTTCCTCAACTGATACCTGTTAGTGGTCTCAAAAGGCCTGTTCATCTTTGGCAATTCCATACATATTTTCAATTTGTTGTTTCCATAATAAATTTCCTGTCAAATGTGAAACCAAGATAGATAGCTCTGTCTTCTTCTTTGAACTGGACAGTCTCTCAGTGTTTGCTAGTGGCTTTATCCTGGAGGAAAGGTAGAACAGTGTAATAGAGGTTTTGCCTGTGTTTTGCAGCTTGCCCATTTCTCAGCCCGTGACATCACTACATTTGCTGCCTACTACATTCTGTCATATGCTCGTGTGGTGTGTTCATTGGTACACCAGAGTATCAGCTCTTCTGTACATAAAGCAACTTTCACTCCAGCATGGAGATCTTCTGCCAAGCAATTGGTGTACACAAGGAATAGTGTTAGAGAAATTGCTCCTTCTAGAGGTAATCCCCGACAGGTTCAACACTTTTCTGCTCTGCAGACCATCCAGTGAGGACTCTGATTCTAGTGTTGTTTCAATTTTGACTGGATCCATGTTAGTGTGGATTCTATTTCTGTTAAATTGTACAAGGCCATCGGATCACATTTTGTCAAAGGTAAGGTAAAGGTAGGTCCATGGCAGACGCTGCAGTGGTATGTGAACTGTTAAGCCTTCACATATTTTAGCAATAACATCACAATGTGGAATAACCAGTTCCTGTCCTCATCACCTTTCCTTTGCAAATAATTCCAATCTGAAAGTGGTGGTACCCATTTTTTATGGTAGGAAAAAAAAACATTCTGTCACTGCTGGGGATTGAAAACAGGACCACTGTTTTTGTCAGAGGCCTGCTGGAGATCAACCCATATCCTCCTGGAAGGCCAGCTCCTACTTTTTGAGACAGATAAGTAACTTGATCCTCTATACTGTAATAAATCTTTTAATCCATCAAGCTTTAGTCTGAATCTGTTTGTGTGACATTTCAACCTGTATGTAAGTAATCTCTCCAAGCAGCCTTCCCAACATACCTTGAAGATTGATTGGTTATTATTAACTTGAAGTCTTACGTTTTACCTTTCTTTAGTTGGGGTATTGTGATGGCTTCTGACCACACCTGTGGTACCATTCCTTTTACACAGCTGTGGTTGAATATCTCAAGCAGTATTTTTGGTTTGGTTTGGTTGATAAACCCAGATTGATTATTATTTCAGTGCTGAGTTTTGTCTTTGTTTTGGCATTAATTAAAAATAGTATTAATCCCTTTTCCTAATGTGATTCCTTCCATCATTTGAGCAGAGTAATCACCTCACCTTAATTTTGTTGTTTGTAACAGTTAATTGTTTTTTTTTTTTTTTGACTAATATGTTATGTTCTTTGCAGTACATTTATCTCATCCTTTCCAATTTTCACTTTCTGGCATAGATTCTTGCTGTTTATTTTCTGCTGTTAGCCCATTTTACACAGTTCTTGATCTTTTATGTTTGACTATGTGCACAAAGAATCTGTAGATGCAGATTTCAGTGTTTATTTATCTTGTTTAGACATGTTATGGGTTCTAATCTACACAACAGAAAAGGTATTACATTTGTGGTAAACAGTTTGCTTGTGTTTTAAGAAGATGATCTGTAGAGTTCTGTATTTGTCAGAATGCAACAAACGAAAGGAATGGCAAGAAGCAGAAAATAAGCTCTGTAAAACGTGATCATGTATAATGGAACAACAAGTCTTTAATGTCATTTGTGTACATTTGTCAGACAGTGCTCAAGACCAATCTGGCCTCATTAACTCTTAAATAATGTTGGTTTTTCCCTTGTTTTGTATTGGAGTTTCTGTATCTGAGTTTGCACACAAAAGTGAAGTTTAAAATTAAACTACTTTCACAATCTTGTGCTTAGAATTATATAGATGTAATACATTGTTGCCTGTTCCCCTGGCTATAGGGGTTAATGTCTTTCTCCATAATCCTGTATATCCACGTAATGTAACGCAGCTGCGCGAGATTCGGTAGCGGATCGCATTTGCATTGCTTTCTCATGGGGGCATGTGAGCCGGTCACTCAGAAAGCAATGGCAAAACTACTGAGTGTAATCTTGCCAAGAAATCAACAACAGCAGTAAAATGCTGGTGTTGACAGCGATGTCCTGTAAATAGGACATGTGGAAAAAAAAATACATTGTTATAGAGGAAGCATTTTAAAAGTTGTGAGAGTTTGAAACAAATGAAAACAAATAGTTACTAGCCACGGTTACCAGCTTACCATTCTTCTTCTCCAGACCCCTGTTCACACTCCTTGAGGCCATATTGGGCATATTGTAGTAACAGTAAGTAAGGAATCCTTTTATGTGCCTTAAGTCGCATGGATCATTTTGATGTTAGGACTCTATATATTGGTACCCAATTTAGGATGGGGTCAACTTGGGAGCCCAGGTCAATAAGCCAATTTTAATCCACCAATTGGTATATGGTGCTATCCCAAATTTTCTAGATCATCCAGCACTAGAGGAGTCTTTCTTCTTCTCTTCTTTAAGTTCATCGGGAGTGTTTTTTCAGATGTGATTGCATTGAGTTGTTATGCACCCATGGGCCGAAAACCCTTGGGGCCAACTCATCTGACTTCTGCATGTATTTTTTGACCAGGTTAGCACTCCTGGGAGACTCTCACTTTTGTGTATCGACTGCATCCTGGCTGGTCATGTTGGAACGGTTGTAGACTTACGGTCATCTCTCAAGGGAAGGCAGGGACATTCCTTAGCATTTTCTGCCATCCAGGGTGGCTTCCATAGTTGCAGAGCCGATACATAGTGCCCTGGTGCTGGACTCACCGAGGAATTGTCACATCCTGCTCATGGCTGCTTTAATTCCTCACTTCAATATATTGGGCATTTTCGTTCGCCACAGGCTTTTCCCGCACAAACCAGACCGGTCTGCAGATGGTATCCACTCAGCTAGTTTTCGATTCGGACATGTGCTTGTCGTTGTGCCCGGACAGAGGTGTTCCGGGCACGATGGACATTCGGAAAAACTAGCTAGTCATAGCTGTTCCGGACATGAGCGGCGTTTCGGAAACTAGGTAGTCAGAGCTGTTTCCTAGCATGAGAGACATTCGGACGAGACATTTCACTCGGATGTAAATGCGTAGTGCCAATTTTTATTTCGCCACCCATAGGACGGCACATCCGACTTCGGCGGGCATTTTTTTAATGAGGTTAGCCTTCCTCGGGTTTCGAGGCACGTTAGAATTATGTTGTGATGTCGCCCACATCTCAGCTGGTCAAGATAGAATGGTCAAAGACATCACAGTCCAACCCTCAAAGGAAGGCAGGGGCAGGCTATGGGCGTTCCCCGCTATCCAAGGAGGCTTCCCATAGTTTCAGAGCTGGCACGTATTGCTCTGAGACTGGGCTCACCTGAGGAATTGCCACGTCCTGCTCATGGCTTGCTTTAATTCTTCACTTCCATCTTTTGGGCATTTCGCTTTGCACTGGTCTCTCAAGCACAAACCAGGAACGGTCAGTCTGCGGACGACATCCATTAGGTAAACTTTTGCTTCAGACTTCGTACCACTCAATGGATTTGCTAGCCAGGCGTTCCACTTCATGTTATTGAGACGTTTTTCCACCTTTGACTACACTCTCTATGAATATAGATAACAGAAATTATTCGTAACCATTTCATGTGTCTGGGGCACTTTTCTACCTTTAGTACTCGCTCACGAGGTAGGCTACATGTGCTGCCAGCTCAGCACCTTACCACCATGCGCGTTCAGTGAGCAAGAAACGGCCAGGCCCTCTCATCCGGGGATCCCTCATATCCCCCAGCTGAGAGCCTTCGAACAAGTATCTGAACTAAGCATGAAGCCTGCTCAGCATCTCACCTCCATTTATCGATAGGCGGGTATCGGCTCGACTCTCACATCCAATTGTTTATGGCTTAGAGGCGTTCAGCCATATCCCTCAGCTAGAGCCTTAGAGTATGTGTCCCGGACCAAAATTTAGTGGCATCGTGCGCCTGATTTAGACTTTGACTGCTATCCTCAGTCTACCTGCAGAGCAGCAGGTTGTGCCTCTCTTGGTCTGGTCCCTAACCCAAGGCCTGTCCAACATGTAGTTGTGCATCCGTCGACTCTGGGACATGCAAGCCCCCCACCGCGACAAGGTGGAGACACATCGGGGAGGGGGGGGGGGGGGTAACCTAGAGGAGTGATGTGATCAATATCATGCTGGCTGACTCTACTTACCAAGATTTCCTTGGTATTCACAATGTGGTCAACATCTTGCGGGTTTGCCTTTACTTCCCAAGATTTTCTTTCTACTCATTTTGACTAAGTTGACCTGGAAACCAGGTGAATTAAATTAAATCTGCCTCGAGCCGAATTAAAAACCCATGACAGGCAGGCAAGCGTGCCAGCCCACTGCGGCTCCCCTGGCTTACCATTACTGACATGCTGGCTTTCAGATTGTTAAAAGCTTATGTACCAGTTTAATAACTTAAATAAAATACACACCTTCTGAAATGTTATTTTGATCATAGATCTTTTGCAGTTAATGAACATATTTGTTCTTGAACAGGTAGCCGAATAGGTCGACAGCCAAATGCAGTGAAACATGCTATTTCCATTGAAGCCAAGAAGCAGGCAGCATGAAGGACAGAAACAGAAAGTAGTAACGGAGGAAATACAAGCCCATCAAACTTAATTTTGATTCTGTCATCCTGGATCCATGCTTGCCTGGTGAGGTAGATGACAGTCTTCATTCAGTTGACATGAATCAGAATCCGCTATCAGTTGATGCTCTTGCATCGCCTTCCAGGAAAGCAGAGGAGGTTAAGTGTGAGCAGGAGCAGCCAGTTTTGATATTGCCAAGACAGCGGTACAACACATAGCATGGGACACATGTCTTCAGGATCTACTCAGCAACATCAGGTGTCTTCAGGATTCCTCATCAAAACTCTCTCATTTTCTCCAGACCACCGTTCACATTCAGCCAATATCAACACGTCCCCAGTGTCACTCAGTATATCCAGAAGTGTTAGTTCTGAAAACTTTAGGAGACCATGTGCAGAGACTCTGACTTCATTTGACAATCAGCCTGAGGACTGAGCATGGACTTAAGCATACCCCGAACAACTGCTCCCAACACAGCCCATTTTACATCTCATCCCACACTTCCATCAACCAAATGCAATAATTTTGCCCTTGCCATCCATAAATCACTACTCAGCCAACTTGACACCCTCGTATGCAGGTTCCCATATTTCTGTCAACACAACATCATAATTCTCCATCCTCACCATGTTACAGCACAGCTGACTACAGTCCCCATCATTCACAGTTTCATCATCATATTTCCATGATAGTTTCCATGGATCAAGAAGACCATCATATACCGGTTTACCAACACAGAAGTAAGTATGGAACTAGCAGCCCAGTTTTAAATATTGAATCTTATAATCAGTATGATGATCACAATATTGCACAGAGTAATCAACATATGTCACCAGAAGAGACATACCTTCACAGGTTGAGCCCCCAGAGCTCTCACACACTGACCCACTTTCCTTCATCTAGCCCAGTGTATAACAAGCAACAGGATATTCTGCACGAACACTATCAAACGTCTCATTACCATCAACATGAGGATGAACTTCTGCAGCAATCACCAGCTCTTATCACCAGACAAAAATAACAGAGATGAAGCATTTACCCCTCCAGTTAACCAACGTCTGGATAATTCACATTTGGATAGGGGTAATATCTACAGACTTCCATGCAATCTTCAGTCATATCCAGAAAAATCTGGTTCTCCGTTTATGATTCACCGCACCAGCACAATTTCAAGTTCTCGTCACACCAATGGTCGCATTGTCCCAACTGATGTTCTCCCTCCTATTTCTCACTTGCAACCTCCTAGCTTTGCAGTAACATCACCCTTCCTGCCCACAGAAAGAAGTAAGGACCTAGCCCAGCGTCAACTCCAAATTCTATTCTAGAAGCCCCAAGTCCAGCACCAATTCCGGAGAAGATAGCAGCTTCTCGAGAATGAGAATTACATGACCATGTCCAATGAGGAACTGCACATTGTGATACTGGATGCAGCTAAAAACTTGAGCCACTTTTCTGTTGTTGTAAGTACTTTGCAAAAATGTATCACCACAAGTTAGTTTATGTAATTATATCAGAAAACTGAATGATTCCGTTATGTTGATTGAAAAATATTGGGGAATCCTTCACGGTCATCAAAGAACTAAAATTAATGAATATTGATTGACTTCTACTGAGTGTGATGGCTAAATTAAATATAAGACACGCACTACATGGGACAGAATATATAAGTGTACACACTCATGAAAAAGTACATATCATATTACATGCCCCGCTGTTGTATATCCATCTTGATTGGTAGTGGGGCTTGTGTGTCTCTATGACCTCAAGAGATATGCAAAAGGTATGACAGCAACTGGTAGGGTCTCCCATGTCAGACAGGTCAAGATAGGTATGACCAGTCAATGTGCTACATAAGCTAGTTGCCTTGTGGGTAAGACTGGGAACAGTCAAAGGCTAGGGAAAGCAAACCTGAAAAGAATGGTTGTCAAAGTCGGATGTACTTGAGCCATGCGCTTAACTCTACCAGACCCTGAGGCCCTGAACCTAATTGTCCCCTATTACCTGGCTCCTGAGCTTAAAGAGAAAAAACCAACATGATATAGAAAAATGTTAGTTACATGCAAACAAGTGGTTAGAATAAGATGTAACTTGACATTGTAGAAAATAGGTCTACCTTTCATCTAGCGCCAATATTCCACCTTTATGTGCCAATCCAGTCTGAATAAACCAAAGTATCAATCACCGGTTGGACTGTGAAAAGCCTAGACCTACTTCGCTTTCTTGCTGAAGTGCTTGGTTTCATCAGCCGCTCGTTTTCATTGTGAATTTTCTGAATTTTTTCGCGTTAAACCACACAAAGTCAATTCAAACCTATGGGGGAAGACATTTGCAATGGCTAACCATGAGGTTTGACCATGATTGGTTGGTTATATTTAGTTTGTGACACATTTTTTTTCACCTACTAGGCAAAATACCGAAAATTAGGTACAGCGTTATAGCGGCAGATTAGGAAATTACCGAAAATCGGTACAGCGATCTGGTAGGGTTAATGAACCAGTGGAACACAGTTCATTTGGTAATATCACATGCAACACAAAAGGCTAAATATCAGAGCACACACAGTAGATATCAGAACACATGCTGCTTGAGAAAGTCGATATCACAGTACATACTGCGATAAAGTAGAAATCAAAGTACATATTGTGTGATAAAGTAGATATCATAGTATATATTGTGTGATAATAAAGTAGATACCATAGTACATACTGTGTGATAAAGTAGATATCAAAATGCCATACTGTGTGATAAAGTAGCTATCATATTACATACCATATGATAAAGTAGATATCCTAGTACATACCCTTTTTGATAAAGTAGATATAGTACATACTGTGTGAAGTAGATGTCATAATACATACTGTGTGATAAAGTAGATATAGTTCATACTGTGTGATAAAGTAGATGTCATAATACATACTGTGTGATAAAGTAGATGTAATAGTACATA
The DNA here is from genome assembly GCA_014155875.1 of Cepaea nemoralis. Classification (NCBI taxonomy): domain Eukaryota; kingdom Metazoa; phylum Mollusca; class Gastropoda; order Stylommatophora; family Helicidae; genus Cepaea; species Cepaea nemoralis. The sequence goes on along the minus strand of JACEFZ010027701.1, from coordinate 500,059 downwards.
CTGTGTGATAAAGTAGATGTAATAGTATATACTGCGTGATAAAGTAGATGTAGTACATACTGTGTGATAAAGTAGATGTAATTAGTACATACTGTGTGATAAAGTAGATGTAATAGTATATACTGTGTGATAAAGTAGATGTAATAGTATATACTGCGTGATAAAGTAGATGTAATAGTACATACTGTGTGATAAAGTAGATGTAATAGTACACACTGTGTGATAAAGTAGATGTAATAGTATATACTGTGTGATAAAGTAGATGTAATAGTATATACTGCGTGATAAAGTAGATGTATAGTATATACTGTGTGATAACGTAGATGTAATAGTACATACTGTGTGATAAAGTAGATGTCATATTACATACTGTGAGATAAAGTAGATGTAATATTACACACAGTGTGATAAAGTAGATGTAATATTACATACTTGAGCGTTCCAATGACCCCAAGAGCTATGCCGACGGTAGCACAGCTACTGGTAGGGTCACCCATGTCGGGACAGGTCAAGGGAGAGGGACCAGACGAAGTGACGCACAAACCTGCTGCCTTGTAAGTAGACTGGGGACAGTCAAAGGCTAGGGAAAGCATTTCCGAAAACATGATTGTTGAAATCGGGCGTACTGAGCCACAGGCTTGACAAAGAAGTGCAACGTAACTTTTATCATTTCATGATGCCACAGATGAAAATTAATCGTTATGGTGCTAATCCCGTGAAGTCCCATCAGGCGGTGATAGTGCCGGGCCCCCTGCCTCGAGGGGGTCCACCCATGACTACTGGTGGTCACCTTCCCCTGTGCTGTGGAGTCAAGGCACAGAGGAGTAGCTTAAGAGTATTGACCAAACACCCCGGGACACTCAACATACTACAATGGAATGCAGAAGGAGTTTATAACAAGAAGCCTCCCTAACACAGCGTCTTCATAAAGATAGAATAGATGTGGCATGCATTCAAGAGACACACCTCAACGCCAATCGCACATTTTTCAGTCAAGGGATATCAGGCCACACGTTTCGACCGCGAAGGACACAAAGGAGGAGTTCTAATACTTACACGAAATACAATACCTTGCAGCGAAGTATCTGTGATCTCTGACAACCAAACGGAAATTATAGGTGTTGATATAATGATAAAGGACGTGAAAATAAGAATTTTACAATCTGTATAGCCCGGCAGATAAGGATCTTACACTCTCAAACATGGAAATAACTGACACAAATTGCATTGTTGTCGGAGACTTTAATAGCCGTTCAGAAGATGGGGATACCCAGATACTGACAAAAGAGGAGATGAAGTGGAGGACTGGGAAAATAGACTCAAATCTCCATCTACTCAACAAAGCGGATGACACACCGAGCTTTTTACTCCCAGAAGATGGATTACCACTTCTACTCCAGACTTAAGCTTTCTGCACAGGGAGACATCCCTCCACAAAATCGATCGCCATGTGCTTGACCAATTAGCAGGTAGTGACCACAGACCAATCAAGCTTGTAATAAATATGGAGTATGTTCCACAGGAGCAAAAGCCTTTGCCCGTGGAACTACAAACGAGCAGATTGGGACAGATTTTGCCATACTAACAGGACACATATTGTGAAAACATAAATACACGATATGCAACATGAAGCAAATGGTGGAAAGTCTAAACAGAGCAATAATACAGGCGGCCACTGAGTCCTATTCCAAGAGGAGCGAGGAAAAATTACAAACCATACTGGACTGAAGAACTACAAATTTTGGAGGACAAAGTTGAAGATGCTAGGAAGACCGCAGAGAGAGAACAAACAACTGAAGCGAACATCTCTCTCAAAGCCATCTCAGCAAAATATAAAAGATCAGTAAATCAAACAACAAGAGATTGTTGGAGGAAAAAAACAGAAAACCTGAATTTTGACAGGGATGGAAACAAACTATGGAAACTAGTGAAAGCCATGAACAATGAAGGACCTAGAAACAAACAAATAACAATTAAACAAGGAAATGCCTTGCTTACAGGAAAAAAGGCTGCAAATGCACTAATGGAACACTATGCCAGTGCAAACCACATTGATATTACAGCCGAACAGCAGAAAGCAATCAAAGATAAACAGATACATCATAGATATAAAGAGACAGCAGAAGAATATATGATGGCAAATCTAACAATGGAAGAAATGGAACAGGCAATGAATACCCTAAAAAAGAAGACATCACCAGGAAAGGATGGAATCACAAATGAAATGCTAATAGGACTAGGCACTAAGGCAAAAAAGAAACTACTAGCAGTCCTAAATTACAGCTGGAAGAGGGGAATAGTCCCACAGGCATGGAAGGAAGCTATACTAATACCAGTCCCAAAGAAAGGAAAAGACCTGGAAGAACCAAATGGCTATCGACCTATCAGTCTTCTTAGCTGTGTAGGAAAATTAATGGAACGCATTATCAATGGCAGGCTAACATGGCATCTGGAAGAAAACCAACTCTTAACACCACACCAAGCAGGATTCAGAAAGTACAGATCCACTGAAGATCAAATAACCTATATAGCTCAGGAAATAGAGGATGCCTTCCAAGAGAAAAAAGCACACACTAGCGGTCTGGATAGATTTAGAAAAAGCATTTGATAAAGTATGGAAGGAAGGACTGAAAGTAAAAACTACAAAAAATGCATGTCTGTGGGAAAATGTACAAATGGATCAGCCACTACCTTGAGAACAGAAACTGCCAGGACAAAGTACAAGGACAAACCAGCAAAATGATGCTGTTGGAGCAAGTGTCCCCAAGGAGGAGTTCTTTCACCAACATTATTCCTAGCATATATAAACGACATCACGGAAAATTTTCCAGCCAGAGTACACACATCATCCTTTTGCAGATGACCTAGCCATATGGACATCTGAAGAATATATTAGTACAGCTAACAGCAGAATACAGCAAGCCCTATTAGCGCTAGAGGACTGGTCAAAATCATGGCTAGTGAAGATAAGTGAGGAGAAAACAACATGCACAGTGTTCTCCCTCTCAACTAAAACTCAGCAACCTAAGCTGGTATTGAATGGAAAAATATTGCGCCATGAAGAAAATCCAAACTATCTAGGAGTCACCTTTGATCGTCGCCTGACATGGAAGACCAGGTTGAGAAAAATCGAACAAGAGCAAGGCAAAGAATGGCAATCATGAAAAAGCTTGCTGGTACAACGTGGGGAGCAGATGAGAAAGTTCTCAAGAAGTTATATACTGGACGGGTGAGGCCAGCACTGGAATATGGCATTGCAGCTTGGGCAACAGCAGCTAAGTCAAACTTTAACAAAATAAGTAGAGTCCAAAACCAAGGAATGCGAATCATAACTGGAAGCCTGAAGACAACGCCTATTAATGAATTAGAAAAGATAACTTGTTACAACCAATGCAGGATAGAAGAGATAGCAGAGCCAGCAACAAGCTGAAAAATTTAGAAGATTGACAGACCACCCTATGTATAAAAGGTTTAGTGGTTTGGAAAGGGAAGACTGAAGCGTAGCAACTTTGTAGAAACTGCAAAACGAAAGATTAGGGCAGGATCCCATACTTAACATATCAACAGTCAAACCCATTTACAATGCAGACAAGTTCCCAGCTTGGAGACAGCAGCAACTGCCTGAGATGATAGAAAACATTCCTGGTATTGAGAAAAAGAACACTCAGCATGAAACCGAAAGAAGAGAAATAACCCTAAAACTACATAAAAGAACATTACCCAAGCAGCAATTGGACCCATGCATATACAGATGGATTCAGCCAAAAATCAGTAGAGAATGGAGGAGGAGGAATTCTCCTAAAATTTAAAAAATGGAGTGAAAAAAAACACATTCAGTGGCAACTGGAAAGTTTTCAAGGTAACTTCAAAGCGGAGGTAGAGGCTCTGAAAACTGCAGCAGAAATGCTTTTGATGGAGGAAAATAAAGACACGCAAATAGCTATCTTTACAGGATGCAAAGTCAGCTGTCTCAATACTGAAGGGCAAAAACAGCACAGAACTAGCTGACCTAAGAGCAGCACTCCATGGTCTATGCCAGAAATCCAAAAAAGTTGTAATACAGTGGATCCCATCACATTGCAGTATACCTGGAAATGAAGAGGCTGACAGACTGGCAAAAGAGGGCGGACGACTACCACAGCCTGACCATAGACATAACCTATAATGAGGCAAAGAGGTTGATAAAAAGCACTTATAGAACAAATGGGAATCAGAGCATCCAGGCCACCAGAAGGATGATGCATATTACAATCTCGACCGAAGAGAACAAGTAGCAATCTTCAGACTCCGCACAGGACATAACAGGCCTGAAATACCACTTGTTCAACAAAACTAAAGATAGGAGATACAGATGAATGTAATTGTGGAACTGGTAAAATGACAGCTAAACATTTGCTGCAAGAGTGCCCAATATATGCAGAACAGAGAAAGATATTTTGGCCCACACCTGCTTCATTCGAGGACAAGCTTTATGGAGATATCAACAAGCTCAAGTCGGACTGCAGCTTACTTTAACTGTATTCAGGTTGACATTTAAATGTACATGAAGAAGTTTTTAGACTGCCCACACTTCATACCACAGGCATGTCGGTTACCACAAGCCTCCAGAGGCATGAAATGGAATATTGCTTGGATAGCAAATCCATTACGTGGAAAGTCCGAATCGAAAGCTCACTGGTGTGGGCTTCATAAAGGTGGAAAAAAGCGTCCTAGTGGCACAAAAATGGAATATTGCTTGGATAGCAAATCCATTACGTGGAAGTCCGAATCGAAAGCTCACTGTGGTGGATGTCACCTGCAAACTGCATTCTTCTGGCTTCTGGAAGAACAGCCTATGGTGAACGGAAGGCCAATATACTGGAAGTAAGGCTAAGCAGCCATGTGCAGGACGTGACGATTCCTTGGGTGAGCCCAGTACCAGAGCGCTGTGTGATGGCTCTGCAATTATGGAAGCCTCCTTGGATGGCGGGGAATGCCCATGGTCTGCCCCTGCCTTCCCTTGAGGGCCGACCAGGATGCCTTTGGCTGTTCTATATGGGCCAGCTGGGATGGGAGATAACACCACAACAGTGAGAGTCTAACGTCCTAAGAAACCCCCCGGGAAGGTTAACCTGGTCAACAAATGCCCGCAGAAGTCGGATGTGTCGGCCTAACGGCGCAAGAACGCAGCTCTGCTGTAAACAGGCACAACGCAATCACGTCCGAAAAAAAAACCGGATGAACGAAGAAGAAGAAGAAGAAGTACATACTGTGTGATAAAGTAGATGTAATAGTATATACTGCATGATAAAGTAGATATAGTACATACTGTGTGATAAAGTAGATGTAATAGTACATACTGTGTGATAAAGTAGATGTAATATTACATACTGTGTGATAAAGTAGATATAGTACATACTGTGTGATAAAGTAGATATAGTACATACTGTGTGATAAAGTAGATGTAATAGTACATACTGTGTGATAAAGTAGATGTAATAGTATATACTGCATGATAAAGTAGATATAGTACATACTGTGTGATAAAGTAGATATAGTACATACTGTGTGATAAAGTAGATATAGTACATACTGTGTGATAAAGTAGATGTAATAGTATATACTGCATGATAAAGTAGATATAGTACATACTGTGTGATAAAGTATATATAGTACATACTGTGTGATAAAGTAGATATAGTATATACTGCATGATAAAGCAGATATAGTACATACTGTGTGATAAAGTATATATAGTACATACTGTGTGATAAAGTGGATATAGTATATACTGTGTGATAAAGTAGATGTAATAGTATATACTGCATGATAAAGTAGATATAGTACATACTGTGTGATAAAGTAGATATAGTACATACTGTGTGATAAAGTAGATATAGTACATACTGTGTGATAAAGTTAGATTTATAGTATATACTGCATGTATAAAGTAGATTATAGTATAATACTGTGTGATAAAGTTAATATTATAGTACATACTGTGTGATAAAGTAGATATAGTATATACTGCATTGATAAAGGCAAGATATAGTACATACTGTGTGATAAGTATATATAGTACATACTGGTGTGATAAAGTGATATAGTATATACTGTGTGATAAAGTAGATTGTAATAGTATATACTGCATGATAAAGTAGGATATAGTACATACTGTGTGATAAAGTAGATATAGTACATACTGTGTGGTAAGTAGATGTAATAAGTAATTACTGCATGATAAAGTTGATATATACATACTGTGTGATAAAGTAGATGTAATAGTACATACTGTGTGATAAAGTAGATGTAATATTACATACTGTGTGATAAAGTAGATATAGTAATACTGTGTGATAAAGTAGATATAGTACATACTGTGTGATAAAGTAGATGTAATATTACATACTGCGTGATAAAGTAGATATAGTACATACTGCATGATAAAGTATATATAGTACATACTGTGTGATAAAGTAGATATAGTATATACTGTGTGACAAAGTAGATGTAATAGTATATACTGCATGATAAAGTAGATATAGTACATACTGTGTGATAAAGTAGATATAGTACATACTGTGTGATAAAGTAGATATAGTACATACTGTGTGATAAAGTAGATATAGTACATACTGTGTGATAAAGTAGATGTAATAGTATATACTGTGTGATAAAGTAGATGTAATAGTATATACTGCATGACAAAGTAGATATAGTACATACTGTGTGATAAAGTAGATATAGTACATACTGTGTGATAAAGTAGATATAGTACATACTGTGTGATAAAGTAGATATAGTACATACTGTGTGATAAAGTAGATATAGTATATACTGCATGATAAAGTAGATATAGTACATACTGTGTGATAAAGTAGATATAGTATATACTGCATGCTAAAGTAGATATAGTACATACTGTTTGATAAAGTAGATGTCATAATACATAATGTGTGATAAAGTAGATGTAATAGTACATACTGTGTGATAAAGTAGAAGTATACATACTGTGTGATAAAGTAGATATCAAAGCATAGACTACACAAACAGTAGAAAGGGAAGACAATAAGCAAGTTACAAATGGTTTAAGAAAAGAAATAAATGAGAAGATACGAACTTGGATACTATTTATTATCGCACTTACATTTCCCCTGTATTTCCAAAAATAATTTCCACCAGTATTTTTGCACTTATTATCGCTGTATCAGTGCTAGGACCTGCATTCTAAAAATACATTGTCTGCTATCTATCTTAGTCAATTCCAAATTACCTTCAACCTACTCATCATCTGCCTTGACATTGACTGCCAAGGGGAGCTTTTAGTAGACCAAATAGGTGAAATCAATCGAGGCTAAGTTAGGATTTTAAGGTGGACATTCAAAAATTTGCCACTCTAGCTGTTCAAGTTTCCACTAAGTTTATCATGCTGCTGCGTCGTTACCAGAATCACACATGCTATAAATGTTCACTGAGGGTAGGTTTATAATTTTGAAATTTAAAATGTATGATGGCCTATTTGGCCTGTTCTTTTCAATTTTTAACTGTGGAGGGAGTTTTACCCTTTACAGTGTGCATACAGATCCTTCAAAGTTATTGTCCTTAATTGAGAAGGGCTGATGTTTAATCCACTACACCAGGATGATAAAGAAGTATACAATTTTTTCTTATTTGTAAAAATCCACACAGTCCAGATTGTGAATCAAACCCAGGACTGCACAATCCAAAGGTTTACATATATCCTAATACTCAGTCCTCCCCGGGTGGAAGTATAAATGATGTAAAATATAATGAAAGCTATGAGAACTAAGAGCAGATTATTGCAGATATCAGTATGCCTGGATGCGCAGACGTAGAATAGAGACGAGACACTTGAGACATATCTGCGAAATAACATAAAGATTATATATCCGATGTCACTGTGCAGAGGGTCATCAAACAATGTATGAGATCATGAAAAGACTTGTAAACAACTATAAAATTATTACTGTTTCGGTGATGTATCCAGTTTCAGAATCAACTAGGGTGCTGAATAACTGTCCCAGGAAATAGAACAAGGGAAACCAGACATTAATTGGACATATACAATGCAGAAATGACCAGAAAATGAACCCCGGCAGGAATTGAAGTGCTGAGATAAACACATGTGAAATCAAGCCATTCAGAGTACAGGCATGAGGGTGGGGATGGAATGGCAGGTTCTCTGGTGAATTCTTATGTTTTGGGAAACAGCAAGGCAAAACATAAATGTGATGTAGTCAACACATCACCAAACAAATGTTTGGTTGGCAATAGAACAAATAGGTTACTAAAGTCAATGAATACTGACAAGAAAAACTTTAGAATGCACTGTTTCTTTTCTGTGTTATTAATGCACTCTTTTCTAGTTAATTAATTGAACTACTGCCCAAGAAAGCTGTTACTAAACTCCTTTCTGTCTCTGATAATTATTATGCTAGCTCCTTCTGACCCAGACATTCATTTCACTCAAGTGGCATCCTCTTCCTCTCCTCCACCTTTTCTGCATCTTTCTATCCTTTCCCAGTGAATCACAGGCTCACAACCATGTCAGGCCCTTTGTATACTTGTTTTTGATTGGTTGGACTTTGCAACTCAAGTTTTCTATATTGTGAAGAAGCTAGTCTCATGACCACCCTCCTTTGTTGCCTTTATTATATTATTGGTTACAGTATTACTATTCTTTGCTTCCTTTCATCATCATGTTCCATGCCGATAATGTGGGTGGTCATGTTTCGCCATCTCACACGATCACCAGAATTGTGGATCAGCTCTGATGTTCTTGTCTCGACCATACCATGTGGCCAAGCCATCCAGGTATTTACTTTCTCTGCCTTCTCTTTGTTCTTTCCCCTTAATCTTACCAGTTGTCACCAAATTCTCCAACTTATTTCTTCTCATAACTTGTCCAAAAATTGTGACTGTCTACATCTAATTTATCAATCAGTTTAGGGTTTTCATTTGTTTCTTGTAGGACTTGGTCATTGATTTTCTGTCTGTCCATGGTATTTTTGCATTTTCCTCAGAAACCACATTTCCACAACCATCAGGTGTTTTTCAGCTTGTCTGCTCATTGTCCACGGCTTCACAAAAGTATAGGTTCTATGTAGCACTTCCACACTCTTTTTTCTCATTGCAATTGACATCTTTTTATTGTTCAGTATGTTTTCCATCTTGCAACAGGCTACCTTCACCATGGCGAAGACAGGCATGCGTGAGACTGGCATATGTGAGACTGACATGTGTGAAACAGGCATATGTGAGGCAGGCATGTGTAAGACTGACATGTGTGAGACTGACATGTGTGAGACTGACGTGTGAGACAGGCTTGTGTGAGACTGACATGTGTGAAACAGACCTGTGTAAGATTAGCCTGTGTGAGACAGGCATGTGTGAGACTGATATGTGTGAGACTGAATGTGTGAGACTGATGTGTGAGACAGGGGTGTGTGAGACTGACATGTGTGAGACTGACATGTGTGAGACGGGCCTGTGTGAGGCTGACATGTGTGAGACAGGCATGTGTGAGACTGGCATATGTGGAACTGACATGTGTGAGACTGACATGTGTGAGACGGACCTGTGTGAGACTGACATGTGTGAGACGGATATGTGTGAGACGGGCCTGTGTGAGACTGACATGTGTGAGACTGACATGTGTGAGGCTGACATGTGTGAGACGGGCCTGTGTGAGGCTGACATGTGTGAGACAGGCATGTGTGAGACAGGCATGTGTGGAACTGACATGTGTGAGACTGACATGTGTGAGACTGGCATGTGTGGGACTGACATGTGTGGGACTGGCATGTGTGTGACTGGCATGTGTGAGACTGACATGTGTGAGATGGGCCTGTGTGAGACTGGCATGTGTGAGACTGACATGTGTGAGACTGACATGTGTGAGACGGACATGTGTGGGACAGGCATGTATGAGACTGGCATGAGTGAGACTGACATGTGTGAAACTGACATGTGTGAGACTGGCATGTGTGAGATGGGCCTGTGTGAGACTGACATGTGTGAGACTGACCATGTGTGAGACAGGCATGTGTGGGACTGGCATGTGTGAGACTGGCATGTGTGAGACTGACATGTGTGAGACGGACCTGTGTGAGACTGACATGTGTGAGACTGACATGTGTGAGATGGGCCTGTGTGAGACGGGCCTGTGTGAGGCTGACATGTGTGAGACGGGCCTGTGTGAGACGGGCCTGTGTGAGACAGGCCTGTGTGAGACGGGCCTGTGTGAGACTGGCATGTGTGAGACTGACATGTGTGAGACTGACATGTGTGAGACAGACATGCTAACCTCGAGCCCTCCATCTTCTTAATAGAAGCATATAGGTTTATTAATGCCTTCTCCTTTAAAGAGGTTAAATAAAGATCCATGTAATTTATATCGGTTTGTACATAGTAGGTGAATAATGGGACTACTACGACTGAAAAACGTCATTTCATTCATATAATGAATATACTGTTGGTACATAACAAACATATTGATGTGTGAGACTGGCTTGTGTGGAGACTGACGAGTGTGAGACTGACAGGTGTGAGACTAACATTGATATGCATGATAGCACGATTTATGATCAACACCAGGTTTATTTTCTAGGCAAGTTTACTTCAGTAGTTTGCCATTGCTTTCTGAGCGAGAAGTCAACGTTTAAGATCAACTTAATGCCGGCGTAAGTGTTGAACTCCCTCCCTCACCATCAGGACCCTGGATGTTTAAGAGTGAGTAGCTGAAAAACAGGGTAATTTTATCCAGGTAATATATATCCATCAATATTTAACAGAAAATCAATTGCAGAACCCAAACTGAAAAACAGGGTAATTTTATCCAGGTAATATATATTTATCAGCATTTAACAGAAAATCAATAGCAGAACTTCCAACTGAAAAATAAAAGTTATTTCATCCAAATACAATATATTTATAGATGCATAATGGGACAACAGTAAGAAAACTTCTACAGAGTTCCAGTGTCCCACTGTATATTGAACACTATTTTCACCTTCACTATCTTTGTCAGCTGTATGTACAGATGTCTGTCCGTTCAGATTTTATCACTTTTTCGATGCTTCTTCTCACCCTCTCCTTTACCTGTGGGTTTCAGTACAGAACACTTTGCTATTTTTAATTGTTCTTTATTAAAGTCTACACCCTGTACAGCTTCCATTTTTTCATCTTTATGTACACCTGCATCGGTTTGTGGGGGATCCTCTGGCATAATGTCACATTCATTGTGACATCTGGTATCTCACTCAAGAGATACGTGCATGCGTTTGTGTGAGTAAAAGTGAAGATACCTTGTATACACCTTGATGTGTGTTGTGTATGTGTGACAGATGTATTCTCTATTTATCCGCAGCATCGTGCCAAGTCAAATTGTTTTGATGCAAGCAGATTCAAGGATGAGGATTCAACATGGGAAAAATGATGGAGCATTTCCACTTCCACGCTAAATGTATTGTACGTTTTGCCAAACGAGTGCCAGGTAAAAAAATATGTACATTTTTATTGTTTATAGGCTGGGGAATAAAGGGTATAGAAATAATATTTACAGTGGTATGTAGAATGTATTAAACTTTTGTGTATTCACATTTACTTTGGTTTGGTAGTCTAGTCCTATTTATTTGCGTTTAGTTCTGTTTTGCTTGTCCCTTTTCATCCCAGCAGACAAGAGAGCCATGACCATTGATTTCATTAAAAGCAATTTTAGTATTTTGCAATATTAGAGAAAATTGATCATCATAAAGTTGACAGATTTTGCTTGAATGAGTAGTGGTAGTTTCTACTGTTTTCACTTTTATCTTGTATTCTGTAAATTATCCTATAATGTAATAACATTGTTTCTGTTATTGTCTGATCTTGTTACGTTTTGTGACATATTCAGGGAGTGTGCCTATTTGGACAGTTTTGATTTTGTTAAGTAAATAAAATTTGACCAAAATAACACGCACACACACATGCACGCACGCACGTACGAACAAGAGAAAGAGAGAGAGTGTGTGAGAGAGAGCGAAAGAGTGTAAGAGAGAGAGAGCAAGAGAGAGAGTGTGAGAGTGAGAAAGAGAGTGTGAGAGGGAGCGAGAGAACATGAGAGAGAGAGAGAGCATGTTTGCAAACATAAGTACAGATGTAAAGAGCTCTTTTCCATGCCTTGAGGTGGATTGAGTACGTGGTGCTAGCCCCATATTTGTATAAACCAACCAGCACTCGATGGCTGATGTAATCACTAACACCACCTTTACCTTCCTGACTATTTCCTGGTACTGTTTTAAGCTGGGTCAGCCTGAGAAAAAAAGTTTGTTGCATATCCTCTACAGGGTGTAGCTGTCAATTTTGTGGCTGCTTGGGATGCCTGGGCAATTTTACGTAGTTTGCCATTGCTGATCTTTGTGACGAAGGGCTTACGGACACGGTTCGTAATCCTGTATACCTGCCTTCGAAACACATTTGCGCACGATTTGGCAGCAGACCGCGTTGCGTTAGTGTTGCATTGGTATCAGTGCCAGTTGTTCAGAAAGCAATGGCCAACTACTGATCGTAAAACTTGCCAAGGAATCACAGCGGCAGAAATACTGGTGTTGACTGCGATGTCCTGTAATAAAGGATATGCAAAAAAAAAAAGTTTGCCATTGCTTTTTGAATGACTGGCACTCATACCTTTGTCTCTAAATGAACGCAAGACAGTCTTGCTTCTAAATCACCTACAGATGTGTGTCGAACATGGTATGCAGGATTACGAATTGCATTCGTAACCTCTTCGCCAAAATCCTGGCTGAGAACCCAGGAGAATTAAAAAAAAAAAAAAACCTTTGTTTTGACAGGAATTCAAACACATGACTCCTGGACTCCCAGGCAAGCTTGCTAACCACAGCACTACAGATTCTCAAAAACCATGGGGGAAAAAAGAAAGAATGAAAAGAACAATAATACCATCTTTACATTTTCACATTCTGTTACTGCATTCTTTTCTCATGAATTCATATTTTATTGAATGTGTAAACTTATTATGAAGAGTATGTGTTTAATTGTTGGAGTTTTTGTTCCCCAGGATTTAGAAGGCTTAAAATAGATGACCAGGTGTTACTACTTCGTATGGCCACATACAGCTTGGTTATTCTGAACCACAGTCGGGCATTTGAACTTGAAACTGGATTTTACAACTACTTCAATTTTTCACAGAAAGAAATAGAGAAAATATGTGTAAGATATTTCATGTCCTTTTTGTTGAAGTGCTACATTTGTCAGTGTTTTATGTTAAATGTAATTGGGAGATTGCATATTATCATTTATATCAAGGAATAATTAAGATTCCAGATTGGCAATGGGAAACACTACAGTATCACTTACATCAAGAAAATAAGATAGATTTCAGATTGGCAGTGGGAGACTCTACATTATCATTTACATCAAGATTAAAATAGATTTCAGATTGGAAGTGGGAGACTACATTATCATTTATATCTAGGAGTAAGTAAGAGTTTAGATTGGCAGTGGGAGGCGCTCATTATGACTTACATCAAGGAATAAGAAAGATTTCAGATTGGCAGTGGGAGACTGTGATGTCATTTTCATGAGATGTAATTAATAAGGAGCATGTAACAAAGCATTTAGGATAATAATGATAATAGCCTCCTTCATACATATCTGACTATGTTTTGATGTATCATATGAACAGGAAGTCACAGCCACATAGTCTGGCACTCCATTCATATGATTTTATAACGTTTCAAATTCAGTCTGGGCAGTGTCCTATATGGCCATCTTTTAAATTAATTGAAAAACGAGGTTTATTGATATGCACAACCTGTATGCAGAATCTCCTAGTTTTCTGCTCTTATCTGAGAGGGGTAGGCATCTGATCTGATACTTCAGCTTCTGGAGGAAAGGGGTGAAGTGTCTGGAAAAGGTCAAGTTAACTAAATAACAAGGACAGAGTTTTGTTTAGAAAAAGTGAAGTTAACTAAATAACAAGGACAAACTAGTGTCTAGAAAAGATGAAGTTAATTAAATAATAAAGACAAAATGTAGTCCAGAAAAGATAAAGTTAATTAAATAAAAAGGTGAATGTATATTAATGTAGTAACTGTTTAAAGCAGAAAGAGTTAAATGCTTGTTTTGTCTTCCTGGTTGCTAGGAATTATTTCCAGAGTTTGATGTCATCCACTCTCACTACAAGCATACAGGGATCATGTTACAGCGACTAGGTCTCACGGATCAGGAGTATGCTTACATGTCATGCATGCTTCTGCTCAATGATGGTATGGTGTCCTGTCTTTTAGCAACTGTTACAATTTGATTTAATTTGTAAGTTCTGTGCATTCAATTTATACAGTAAATTTGGTTAATCTAGCTGGTTAATTTGAGCAATTTTAGCAGACACAATTATAATGAGACATATGTTTGTTTATGGTTACAGACATCATGAAATTGTTAGTTATAATGCTTAGAGAATAAAACGCTGTTAAAACTAGAATCAAAAAATGCTGGTAGAAACAAATTAGTGATTAACCATTAATTAAAATGACAGATAAGCATTTGTTGCAGGAGTGGAGTGTCCAACTTTCACAGAAAAGAGAAAAATAGTTCATCCGCTAAATTTGAAGACACTGTGATTCGGGGTAGACTTGATCTCCTAGGACTTGAAGTCTGCGCAGAACAATTCTGGCAAATACTTTTCCAACAATACACACTTTGGATATACTCATGTTAACACCTGAAGGTGTACAAAGAGGAAGAAGAATTGTTAATTTTGTAATAAATAAATGCTGGTGAGAAGTACTGAGACTAATGGTCAATTCTGTAGTCAGTAGGGAATAAGTGCAACTGCAGAACCACTTTATAAAAGTTTTACATTTAAAATTTATCAGTATTTCAAAATGTTAAATTTTGATTGAATTAAATTTAGCCAATTCACTGTTTGATATTATTTAACATTTCAAGAGATCTAGTGAATGTTCACTTTAGTCATTATATGATGTGCTGCTTTAATAATAAGCAACATAAGAAGTTTGATGACATAACATATGTTTTAAGAAGTGTGAATACCCAGGTGGACTGCAAACCTTGGTACATACAGGCCAAATGCACTATTCCATGTGTTACGTATTTTATGTCATTGTTGGTCAAGTGTGTTCTTCGTATTCAACAACTTGGTGAAAAGTCATATATGGCCTATTGGCACAGATTGGGGCTCTCTGGGTTAGAAGAAATAATTTTTATAAATTCACTGCTAGATTTATTGTTAAACAAAACTTTGCTTTTAAATTAATGTATAAAAACTGAAGTACTATTAATAGTGATTTCACACAGACGCTGGGGTTTTGTACACTTCCTTCTTTATTTTATTTCTTGCATGAGGAACTGCGTCAATATCAGTACATTGCCTCAGTTGCAACAGAACAAGGTGTTGAATGCAGGTTGCTTTTTGCAGTGGAGGGAAGAGGGGAAAAGTTGTACGATCCCAACCACAGTGGCAACAACCAAGAGTACTAGCTGGCCTTTTCTTGATACACGTAGAAATGCTGAACTTCAGTCTGGACACTGAATGAAGATGTTAGCATAACGACAGATGTTCATAATACTTTAGCAAGTTGTGGTTTAGGGTGCGTGTTGCAATAGAGGTTATGAGGCAGAGGTAACAAATGTTAATTTTGTTCAGTCCAGTCCAGATGGTACATGAGAAAAAAGGATCACAATGCACCAGGTCCATGATGTCCACACTGAGGGAATCATGGTGGTCAGGACAACACACACAAGCTGCTTAGTTGACAGAAATCAGCACATGTTACACATGTTTTATATTTGGCTTTTAGAGTTATGTCCCCATCGGTCCTCAACCAACTGTCCTATATTGCTGCACCCTACAGCTCTGTCCATGTCCTCCCCAAATTGTTAGTCCCTGTTGTTCCCAGATGAAAGAAAGTTAACTGGCTCTCTGGACTCCTTGCAGCTGTCTTTTCATCGCGTCATAGCTCTTCTGTAGAAGCTTCCTTTATTCTTGACTATTATTCAGCTGCGGTAGCCTGCCCTAAACACAACTCTTCTAAGTCACCTGTTTTGACATACATGATAGGTTACAGTGCTACTGTTATTTGCTTCCCTTGCAGGCCACCATAACACATGGGTGATAACTCTCATTCCTTATTATTAATATGTTTATTATTATTTTATTTGCCGGTCTCTGTGGTGAAGGCGTTATGGATGCGGTTCATAATCCCGTATACCCATGTTCAAAACACAGCTGCGTGTCATTTGGCAGCAGACCACATTGGTTTTGTATTGGTATCGTGTCGGTCGTTCAGAAAGTTTTTTTAAAGGCAAACTACTGAACGTAAACTTGCTAAGAGATCACAGTGGCAGAAATGCTAGTGTTAATTGCGATGTCCTGTAAAGGATATCCACAAAAAAAAAATTATTTCATTTAAAAAGTAGAGTATTGCTCATCACTTTCCTTCATTTTTATATGTTTTCCTTCTTTGTAGAATACGTTGGATTAGAGGATGTACAGAGAACACGAGAGCTAAAGGAGAGGTACATGAATGCATTTCAGGATTATGAACTTGGTAGGTGACCCATAATCTTCCTAGCATGTTCTTGTCAAGGTTGTTGCTATACAACATGAATTAGCAGCTTGACATAAATGTAACACAAACACAATCAAATGATTCAGCTTACCCTTCCACCTTACTGATCAATTCTTATTCTTTTTTATCTGATATTATTTTGGTGCTTTGGACATAATTGTGCTGTGTCTGCTTGTAACAGATTCTTGATATTTGACCATCTTCTTTCCAACATTTTTTGACTATATGCTCTAAAAGCACATCATCCCGTAGTCAGAAATAACTGAAAGAGGCCTTTATTTTGGTCTTTATGCAGAACGTTGTGTGAGTTTGATTTCTCATGTCTTTATTTGACATTATATCTCATGTCTTGATACCATCTTTACTGAAGATTTCATCATCATCTTCTTTTGCGTTCATCCGGAATATTATTTGGACGTAATTGCGTTGTGCCTGTTTACAGCAGAGCTGCGATATTTGCACCTTTTGGCTGACACATCTGACTTCTGCGGGCATTTGTTGACTGGGTTAACCTTCCCGGAGAAGATTTCATCTGATACACTGCCTTTTTGTAAAACATATAATAATTGACTTATATGACCATATATGATTTATATAATCCGAAATACTGCTGATGAAACTGTGATTGTCATTATGATAGTGCAGTAATATGTAACATCTGTCTCTCATTCTCTGTAACTGATTTTTACTCTGATTGCTGCAGTAGAATGAACTTGAGTCTCTCTCTACTCAGTTGTCACTCTGGTAGAATTGAACTTGAGTCTCTCATTCTCTCTACTCAATTGCCACTCTGGTTGATGCGGTAGAATTGAAATTAAGAGTATCATTCTTCCTACTTTGTTGTCACTCTGGTAGAATTGAACTTGTGTCTGTGATTCTCTCTACTTTGTTGTCACTCTGGTAGAATTGAACTTGTGTCTGTGATTCTCTCTACTTTGTTGTCACTCTGGTAGAATTGAACTTGTGTCTGTGATTCTCTCTACTTAGTTGTCACTCTGGTAGAATTGAACTTGTGTCTGTGATTCTCTATACTTAGTTGTCACTCTGGTAGAATTGAACTTAAGACTTATTCTTCTTATTCTGTTGTCACTCTGGATGCCTTATTAGAATTGAACTTGAGACTTCGACACATAGCAAATTTTGTTCAACGCTTTGTTTTAAATCCATCATTGAGACAGCACTACTAACACTGAATTTACATTTGTGCTTCCTATCAAAGCCTGTGCTTTATAGGATAAGAGCAAAACAAAGTGAGCTGATAACTCTTAAACTCTGGAAGGAAATCCATCTGTGTCAAGGAAGCATTGAATGCCAAACCACCACTGCATTTTGGAAGTTCTTGTAAGAACAAAAGCTAGATCAACAAAGTCTGACAAATTGTGGGCAGACAGAACCCACTAGCCGAGGAAGGCAATCTGCTCAAGGGAGGAAGAATCGAAACACAGAAATCTCAACTATCAAAGTTAGATGATGTGGGTCCAACTGGCATGGGGCTAGAACATGGACATCTGTGAACTACAATGGACACTATTAAACACGCATACTAAAGGTTGATTGCAGAAGAAGAAGGAGAAGAACTTAAGACTCATTTTCTGTCTCTGATTGTCATTCCGGTTGCCATCGTCACTCAGTTTGCTGCAGTAAAATTAACTTGAGTCTTTCATTCTCCATATTCAATTGTAACTCTAGTTGCTAAAATAGAATTGAACCTAGACTATCATTCTCTTTACCAGTCTGCCATTCTGGTTGTGATTATCACCCTGGTTGCTGCATCAGAATTAAACTTGAGCATTCATTCTTTTTTTTCTTTTTTCATTCTTTTTCCTTTGCTGTTCTCTTTCCCTCTACCATTTCCTGTTCCTCTCTTCTATTTCTTCTCTTTCTCTCCCTCCCTTACCCCAATTTAAAATTGAGGGTTATAATGGTATAACTTCAATTGGGAATGTAGAAAGTACAAGGTGATTGTGAATAGCTGAGTGCTTAAAATTTACAATTGACTGTCAGGAGACTTTAAATTAATGGCTGGTGTGGTTGGTATTTATCATATAATTATTTTTACAATGAGTTTATTGTAGTTTTTCAACTAGAAAGAGGAAATATAATTGACGTTAATAGAAAAACAATTAGCAATATGTGTTAAAAAAATACAGTACATTATTTGATTATCTTGTTAGCTTGTGCTTTGGTAGATGTTATCAATGTCTTCTTTCTAGCTTTGCCAGTTTTGATGAGTAATTTCAAGGGAACTGTTTTTAAGACACATATATCTCCATATTTTAAAAGATTTCCCCATGCAATAGCAATCACAGAATTCATGCATGTGTTTGTTGCTTTAAATATTATTGAAGCACAGAATTAATACAGCATCCTTCATACTTGCTTACAGAACAATTCTCAAATGGTAGCCTTCGCTTTGGCCAGATGCTTCTGCGTCTCTCTGAATTCCCCAAGATCAGTATGGAGCACAACATTGCAGTTGGATTGGTCATCACCAAGAACCCACAGCTTCATATTCCTCAGCTGTATGCAGAGATGTATGCTCAGAGCAGTTTTGTGCAGGACGATGGTGACTCTACCATGTCATAGTGAGATTATGGTGCGTATTAGCGATACAGATCAGATCCATTAATGCATATTAATATGTATGAGGGAGAGTCTGTAAGTTACAAACTGATGTGAGGAAAATTGAACTTGGTAGTTGATGGTTTCTGAATGTGTCATTCAGTGGCATCATCATCTTGTTTTATGATCAGCTGTGGTAGCAGACTGCTACTAGGTATCAAATGTGCTGAGCTGTTTTAACTTGTGAGCCTGCTCATAAAGTATATAAAGGCAAAACTATTCCTTTTGTTGCAGTTTTTTCTAACAGCTTTGCTATTTTATTTATGGTAAAAGTATTTGTTTCCGAGACACGATGCTGTTTATGACCCAGTTTTCATCGATGTTCAGATCTGGTAAAATGTCAGTATTTTTCTTCTTCATGAATCACATTATTTTTAGAAAGTTTGTTTTAGATGTAAGTTCAGAAACTTTGATTTTCTTCTTATTCACATCCGTATGGTGCCAAATGAAAGATGCATATTCTCCTTAAAATGTATTACTAATTCGTTTACTAACTAGCATATGGTCTCTTTTTCTTATATCATATACCTCCAACTCTGGGTTTTTGGGTTGCCATATGGACACATTTGTAGCTAGTCTTCCATTGCTCCCTATCTTCAACAAAATCTACAATTCTGCATGCAGCCTATTAATTCTTTAGCATCAGTTCACACAAACACCAAAGCAACACTGGTAAGAAAACAACTAAACCAGGGATATATTGTGTATTAATGAAGTCAGCTGACACATCACTACAACTGGCAGAACTTTCTCCTGTGTATAGATTTTTCTCAGAGTGGGTTAAAAAAAAGTGCAGAAATAGGCACTGTTTAGAATAAAGCATTTCTGAACATAGTGTGGTATGGAATGAAGAGATACAACATGCCAAGGTCACAGAGAATATGTGGTTGTGGAGAATATTATCACTGACACCGAGACTTGATGATAATTGCTTAGCATGGCTATATTTGGATTGTTCTTGTGACTGTATAGGCAAGAATAGTCTTCATATGTGAGATCTGAGAGTGTATAGACATGACAGGAGTTCCCTGTTAAATAATTTGCACAGAACTGAATTTAACATGAAGGTTTGTTAGTTATCTGTTGCGGATTCTTTTTTTTATAGAAAATGTTAATAATTTTAACAGTAGTTAAAGCATGAGTTAATGTTTGTAATAGTATATTATAGAATGAGTTAATAATTTTAACAGAGTGTTATAGAATGGGTTAATAAGTTTAACTATATGTTATAAAATGAGTTAATACTTTTAACAATATTTTATAGAATGAATCAAAATTTTAAAAGTATATTATAAACTGAGTTAATACTTTTAACAGTATGCTATAAAATGATTTAATAAGTTGTTTTAAAATGAGTTAATACTTTTAAGAGTATTTTGTTTTTTAATTTTGATTTTGAGAATTATTTAGCCAGAAAGACTGTTCTCATTTCTGTCTTCTTTGCCTTTTTGTAGCTTGGATGGACTATCCCTGCAAGAGCTATACAGGAGACCTGCATGAAAGTTGCAGTGACATACTTTTAAAACTTGTTGTGTCTAGCCGTCCCAACCACAGCCCATTGCTTGCCACTTGTTAATGAGTAGAGTATATTTTTATTCTTGTGCAATTACAAAGGCTGTTTAAGAGACAGCTGCCAGTGTATCAGTGCTTTCACTGTGGTTGAGGAAATACTTCTTTTGGATCTGGTGCACTCAGTTATCAACACACTTCTTCAGGGATCAGTTTCCTTTAATGATAAGATTGGATTTCTCATAGGTTTGCACCATAGGTGAGGAGGAATTGTGTTCAGCTGCACACATCATCTTGTTGAACCAGCTTCATAAAATGCATATAGAGAATATGTGAATGTCCATTACTTCACACTCTCATTGTGGTATCTGCAATAATATTTACCTTGTTTTAGCTAAATAACATAATATGCATATATAGAGCTAACAGTGTTTATTCTGCTGCAGTTGCAATCTGTTATTTAAAAAACAAATCCCTTAGGAGGAACCTGCTGTGAAGTGTCAGGGCCCTCACATTTCCATTTGGCCAGAGTGCAAAGAGGAGTGGGTGGCCAGTTTTTCGCTCCCTTATAGAAAGATGAGAGATGGCATCAAACCATTTTCCGACCGGGTTCATGTTATTATCAGTGTATTGTCCTAACCGTTACACCAGCGCTCCCACTTTTATCTTTGTACTTCCATATACTAGTTTGAATAAACATACATGATACCACGCTCAATTGAGGTCATGACCAGTGCCCTTTCTAGCCACCTTCCTTTAAAAATATGATCCAGTGTTGATCTTTTGAGACTAGGTTGACCCCAGGGATGGATTGGTAGGGAAACAAATCCTGTCCTGCAATACTGGAAAGTAAATCTCTTGACTTGGGGCAAAGGAATGAAATGTAGGAACAAAAATACATGCGATATTGGAAAGACATTGAAGGAACTACGTGAAGTAGCACAGGAAAAAGATGGCTTTGCATGAGCTGGTTGAGGTCCTATGCTTTCATTGAGCGATAGCGAGCACAAGAAGAAGACAATGTGGATAAGTGATAACACAAACCATGAAGTTACCATGGTTTTCATACAAATGGAAACATTTTCTTTGCAGGATGAATGTGTAATAGAATGTAACTAGCGTGTATCTTGCACTGGCTGACTTTTGTGCCTTCTGAGTACATCTGTGAAGTTTGAATGTAGCCAAAATGAGCGCTGACCATGATTTGTGAGCTTCAACCTGTGATACTGCAACTGTTTCTGTTAATTTTCTCAGCAATGTGAGAATCTAGCCTTTGTGTATACTGCATGGTGACTGCTTGGGCAAGGGACCTTTGTTCTCAGCCCAGGAAACAGTTCTAGCAGATATCAGCAATGGCATAAATGACATAATGAAAGTTTTTTTGTTGTTGTTTGCTGTCAGCTCAGCTGTGTGAGTACATTAATAGTCAGCCCAGCTGTGGGGGTATATTAATAGCCATCCATGGGGGATATATTAATAGTCAGTCCAGTTGTGTGGATACATTAATAGTCAGTCCAGTTGTGTGGATACATTAATAGTCAGCTGTTGGGATACAGTAATAGTCCAGTTGTGTGGATATATTAATAACCAGCCGTGGGGGATACATTAATAGTCAGTCCAGTTGTGTGGATACATTAATAGTCAGCTGTTGGGATACAGTAATAGTCCAGTTGTGTGGATATATTAATAACCAGCCGTGGGGGATACATTAATAGTCAGTCCAGTTGTGTGGATACATTAATAGTCAGCCCAGCTGTGGGAATACATTAATTGTCAGTCCAGCTGTGTAGATACATTAATTGTTAGTCCACCTGTGTGGATACATTAATTGTCAGCTGTGGGGATACATTAATAGTCAGTCCAGTTGTGGGAATACATTAATAGTCAGTCTAGTTGTGAGAATACATTAATTGTCAGTCCACATGTGTGGACACATTAAATGTCAGTCCAGCTGTGTGGATACATTAATTGTCAGCCAGCTGTTTGGGTACAATAATTTTCAGTCCAGCTGTTCAAAAGAACTCAGACATAGACAAGCCCATAGCTGTGCAGAGGTTAAACAGTATTAAGAGACTATGGCACAACACCAGTGACGTTTTTTGGAAAAAAGAATTGGGATGCATAAAGTTATCAGCCTAGCTCATTACTGAAATAAGAATATAATGTTTGTCAAGTTTCAGTTGCCTGTGAAGATATTAACACCGAAAAGATAACTATTAATATAATTTTTAAAATATAACCATAATTTCCCGGTGATGATTATTGTTTTGTTTTACACTTTTGACAAACATTTTGTTTAGAAACATTTCATTAACAATTTTTGGTAGTCTTTTTACCTTTCCAACACTTTAATTATATATGAAATGTATACATATATACATCACGTGCTTTCAGTGTGCTGTATTGTGGAAACACAAAACTAAAGACGGTGATTTCATTTTTATTTCTTTATAAAGCAGAAAACTGTTATTTTCAAATGTTTATATATGACAAAGAGGCCATACTAAAAATTGAACTGTATGCATGCATGTTTTTTGTTTGGGAATCATTGTTATTGAATATTTGTGACAGAGGAAATGATTGCATGCACTATGTTGATGAGAGCCAGTGGTGTATTGTTACTTTTTGGAATGTGAGATTTCATATAACTTTCTGTTCACTGAATACCACTAGCTTGGCGTGGCTGTTATCTTATGTAATAGTGTTGTGCTTCAATTAGATATTAGTTAGATATGATGCTTGATTTGATTTGTTAAGATACAAAATCTGGTTATTGTGACAATTGGTCAGAATTCTGATATATATATATCCATTTTGTTTTTGATGTTTATGAACTTACTGGGCTGCTCCTACTCTATCCTTGGATGTATACGTCACATGACAGTTCTCCCAACACAACTCTTAGCCACTGTATTTTATGGAATGCATAAGTAACTTCTACTGAGCTGAAGAAGTTTTCGGTCTGAATGTTCATTGTTATCTACATGTGTCTTTCACTTGTTGAGCTTTCTAGTCATATTAATTGTCTCCTTCTGTGAGGATTGTTTGAGGGCTGGTTCTCAATGTTTATAGAGTACTCTTGGTTATTGCCGCATGAGTTTGACTTGATCCTTGGTTTCTAGCATTCTTTTGTTTGTTGTAGCAGCCATTCTCCCGTTCTGTCAACATTGCCAGTCTTTTTGTGCATCTTAGCACCTGCTTGACATAAATTATTGTAATGTATTTCTTATATAGAAGTGAGTGGCAGCAGGACTTAATTGAGCTTGTGCTTAAACTTCCGTTGAGCTGAAGGTAGTGCTGGAGATTCAATCTTACACCAGTCAGTTGGGCTTCAATATTGACTTCTCATTCCGAAAGCAATGGCAAACTACTGAATGCCTAGAAAATCAATCTGGGGTTGGGATTGATCACAGTGTCCTGCAAAGGTCATACAACAAGTATGAATGAATTACTTATATGTTTGGCACCTGTGGCTTAGGGATAATGGATGCAGTTTTAGAATCCTAGCATACCAGGTTCACAGTCAGCCGCAGGTGATTTGGGAGCAGATTACTTAGCATTGATTTTAACAATTGAGTCTTGGCTATTCAAAAAGTAATGGCAAACTACCAAACTTAGAGTTGCCTAGAAAATTACAAACAGCTAATATATGTGATTTTGGTGTCCTGTAGAGGACATGCAACCAACAAATATTACTTGTGTGGTAACTGTGTGTGTGTCTGTTGAATTTTCTTTAAATTTTTACTAGCCAACATAGGACTTTACTTCTTCTTCTCCTTATCTGTTGTCTTTTTCTTCTTCTTCTTCTTCTATATAAAAACAACAACAGTTTGCCATACATCTATTCTGGCATGGGTCATGATCAGGCCATGGGCACCTGTCAACTTCATCAGGCCTCCAACATGTATCTTCTAGGGTTGCTTTTGTGGACACGAATAATAAAACAAAGTTCATGATTATGATAATGTTAACTTAAGAGAACGATATGTGTAGCTGCCTGTAGGAGTTATAGTACTAAGTTTATGCACATTATTGTAATGTATTAGTTATATAGTAACAATGAGTCTGTATTTTTATTTTAAATTTCTACTATTGTATTAATGTACAGAAAAATATGATTAATATAATATTGGCTTAAAAGATGATACACATAGCCATCGTTGGAAATTGTTAATAATATGTATATCACTGAATTATATTGATCTTTTAAAATAAGTAACATTTGTTTACTAGTAGTGTAAGTTTTAAGTTAATGAACATTTACTTCTTAAATGGTGGACAACAGCATTTTAAAGTAATATTTCCAAGCATTGATTACAGGAGGCCAGTTTTTTTTATGCGTGGCAATGTTTATCTTTGTTTTGTTCTTATTATAATTGTTTAATATTTCATTTTCAGCCGTAGATAATATGTAAACAAAAATTGGGAAAAGCTTATCTTCATATTTTAACACTGTGAAATCTCACAAACTGAAAAATCCTGGACCAAACATAGTAATGTTGCCAAAAGCCATTGAGGCACATAATTTGGTGTATGTCATAAAAAAAGTGATCATATTTATGACAATTACGTATGGTGGATAGTAAAAATTTGAGTGCTGCTCAAAAAATTGTGCACTTCTCCCATCTTTTTTGTTTTCACCAACGTGATGTCCTGATTGTAGAACTCCCCAGTTCTGGGCCCAAAAACATCTCCAGTTAAGCTATCAAATCCTGGTCATTGGAGAAATGATGTCCACTAGGCAGTTCCTTCATGTTTGGGAACAGGAACAACTAACTATATATATGCTTTTTAATGTCTGCCATTATTTATTATCAGTATATGAATGTGTTTGGTTACCAAGGAAGCTTTGTGTCATCTGTAATAGATATATTACATTTTATATGTGACATAGGAACATCATGTTAATTATGATTTAGTAATGTTATTGCATATAGTAATGCTGATTGTAACCACATTCAAGACACTGTAAACACATCTTGCCATATGTCATCAGTGTGTCAGAACACTGCTTTACATTAGTTGGATAGTTTATACATTGCCAATAGAATATGTATCATGACAAAGTGACATGTCATTGCTGGCTACATGCATGTGTACATAGGCCATATAATTTCTTGGCAATTTTTATTTTCAAAATTTGTTTAAACGTTATTGATGTATCAGTAAACAATTTCAGTTCTAATGCAAAATTCTACTTGTAAAAAACATGATTTGCATTCACAATACCACATAGATTCAAGTCAGAATACATAAAATACGTGCAGTCCGGCACAGCAAGTGTTTCTGTATTAGTTCACTGTATTTGTTGTCCTATAGAACAGCTGCAGCGTCTTAAAGACAATGATTATGAAGCAGAACCGCCTCGGACAAACTTGGAACCATGCAAGTTGCTACATGAAAAAAAGGGGGGGGGGGGGTTGCTGGCAAAGCTGCAGAATTTGGATGTATATTGCAAGCCGCTAAAGAAGACATATCAAGAGGACAGTGAAACATTGTCATTCACATAGTGTTATGGTCTTTTGTCCAAAACCAACGTGATCAGGATGGTGGTATATACATTCACTCACTCACATATGGCAGCCTTTACAATGCTCAGAGACTGAAGGCCAAGAAATAATTAGGAGGGTACTGATCAGAGAGGTTGCTTTTTGCAGATGATGCTGGAATTACGACCCACTCTGAGAAGAATTACGTCTACTATCTGCATTCTCTAATGCTTGTTCTGAATTTGGTTTAACAATTAGCTAAAAGAAGACACAGATTATGTCACAAGGTGCACATGGGGTACCATCAATCTTTATTGAGGACGCCAAACTAGAGATAGTAGACCATTTTACATATCTAGGATCAGACGTAAATAGCAAATTATCCCTACATCAGGAAATCAAATCAGGATTGGTAAGGCAGCAACAACAATGAACAGGTTAAGGAAAAGAGTCTGGAAGAACAGGAAGCTTACTGCCAAAACAAAAGTTCTTGTCTATCAAGCCTGTGCCCTTAGTACTCTTCTTTATGGCAGTGAAGCCTGGACAACTTACTCACACCAAGAGAAATGTTTAAACAGCTTTAATATGCGGTGTCAGTGATGAATGCTTGGTATTAAATGGCAAGACAAAATTACAAATACTGAAGTATTGGAAAGATCAGATTGTGTGACGGTATATTCCATGCTCAGTCTCCGTAGACTTAGATGGATAGGACATGTTAGGAGGATGGATGATGGTAGAATACCAAAGGACATCTTTTTTGGTGAATTACAGGTTGATAGGAGATCTCAGGGCCGGCCTCTACTATGATACAAAGGTGTGTAAGCGGGACATGATTGATGCAGGCATTGATAATGCACACTGGGAGCAAGTCCAGCTGAACGTGTTGCATAGAGGGCAAATATCAGAAATGGAATAAAGACAAAGGAGAAAATTATTGCAGATAAGTCACACACCGCGCGTGTAAGATGCAAGATGGTGCATGATGGTGAAAATGACCATGTGTTCACATGCATCCACTGTGGACGAACATTTACAGCTCGAATTGGCCTTAACAGTCACATTCGCCACCACCATGGGTTATAGTTATTAAGCCTCTTTGAAGCACAAACTATCGTTTGTCAAGACGGCATGTTGCCAATGTAAAAAAAATGTCCAAAACCAAGATAATTACCATCATCATAATCATTAGATAATAATAATTGAGAATAATATACAAGTAGAAGCTTCCGGTGCTCACTTCCATAAATAAACTACAGGTGTTTTTGTTCAGGTAAAGTGCTCATAGTTTTGAAGGAATTATCTATTTGTTTATTTCTGGTAAGACTTCTATCATTTTAAGTTTTCTGCCTTATTCTATATATGTATATGTGGTGGCATGTAGTTCCTCTATTTTAGTAATTCAAATATGCTTGCCTCTTTCTCTCTCTGTGGTTGTGTGTTTGCCTGCTATGTCCTCATATAGTTTCCTCACACACATCATTTCTGTCCTCATATATATGAGATATTTTTCTCACATACATCATTTTGTCCTCATATATATGAGATATTTGTCTCACATACATCATTCTGTCCTTACATATATGAGATATTTGTCTCACATGCAATATATCTGTCCTCATATATATGAGATATTTGTCTCACATACATCATTCTATCCTCATATATATGAGATATTTGTCTCAAACACATCATTCTGCCCCTCATATATATGAGATCTTTGTATGTATGTACAGGAGTTCTGGTAACTCATTGGTTAGTGCACTGGTGAAGCAAATTGACTGCAAGTTTCTCCTCAGTAGCAGTGGGATTTGTTTTCTGACCAATAAGGACCTGGAAGTCAATTCAGTCTGGATTCTAAATGGGTATCAGAAATTTGTCTGGGATGGAAATTGGAGGAAGGGGGTTGGTCACTTTATATCATAATCTTTTCACCTGATATACTTGAGGGTCTAACACTTCACACTTAACAGGATCATCTTGATGTGAATAGAGTTATCACTGTGGACTCAATACTTGTTTGACGTACATAAGTTCCTCATTGTTGAAACTCTTTGTTTCCACATCAGATGTGTTTGCTTAGATCTCTGTGTATCAAACCTACCCCTGTTGTGAACAGGTGATGGCAGGTGTGAGGCAGAAGTCAGACATTTAAACACAGACGCCACCAAGAATAGCCTGCATAATTTATTCCCTGGAATATTTGCTGCATATCGTCAAGTGCATACTGCAGAGTATATATCGTATATTTTGGCTGAAATACATAATACATATAGTCACTGATACTGTTCAGATGTGGAACATTTGTTATCCCCATGGTAATTGCAAATTTACTATGAAGCCCTTCTATAAGAAAGGCATAAGAAATTAAAAAGCAGTACCAGGAATGACCAGAGTATTTCAACAGTAGGAAACATCTTTTCACACCTGAATAATGATATTATGAGTTAAATGTCACTAAGTCTAACATTTACTCCTCATTATTGTTTGGTACAGACACATGGTGCATGTAGCCTAGTGGCAGTGAATGCTGTTTCACAATCCCAGCATACTGGGTTTGAAGTCAGCCCCTGTGACTTGGGAGTAGATCACGTTACGTTGATTTTCCCAGTAATATGGGCTGTGGCTGATGGGAAAGCAATGGCAAACTACTGAATGCAAAAGTGCCTAGAAATCACATACAGCCAATAAATGATGGGTTTGATTGCGACATCTTTTAAAGGACATGGAACATCTTTTAAAGGACATGGAACTAACTTTAGAAACATGGAAAATGAATAACAAATGTCAAAGTATGGCTATATAGATGGATAGGTGGAATATCATGGCATGAGAAGAAAATGACATCAGAAGTGTTAACAAAAACTGAAATTGAAGAAATCCTTAGTGAATGATATAAAAGTAAGACAATTAAGGTACTATGGCCATATAAAGAAACACAACTTCATGTTAAAGGATGTGCTGGATGAAAAGGTAGAGAGGAATCATGCAAGAGAAAGACGGTGTTACATGTGGGTAGACAAAACATCAAGAGATAGACTGGAGGAAGCCTGCTCATTACAAACCACCTCTAATGTGGAGATAGCACCTGATGGTGACTATAAAGTGATTTTCCACATGAAAGTCCTCTCTATCAGATTTTCATACAACAAGTACAGGGCACTGTACATGTCATGTTCTGTATCTCATTCATCTTTCGTTACCTCTGTCTCATGAAGTCATAGGGTTCATTGGTGACACCCTCATTTACCCTGAAGATATAATTCAGAATTCACATTTTCATATCCATGTTGTGTGTTTATAATGCTGTTCATCTTTAAGAAATGAATATGCCTCGCATGTATCTTGTTTTTTTTCTATGGTATTTATATATAAGGCCCACATCTTGCTGTTATATTCTACTTCCACATCTTATTCTTCTACTGTATAGCATTATGTGCTCTGAGATGTGAGTTTTGTGCCTGCATCATGCTGTCCCCCCAATATCATATTTATATTTTATGCCTACATCATTCTATCCTACTCTTATTATATTTATGTAATTCACCTACGTTATGTTTTTATAAATGTATATTTATAATTTACACCTACATGATTCTGTCCTACTCTTATTATATTTATGTAATTCATCTGGTTTATGTTGTCCTAATAAATATTATATTTTAAACCAGATGATTCTGTCCTACTCTGTTATATTTTTGTACTTCACATATATTTTTGTCCTACACAAATATTTATATATTACACCTACATCAAGGATTTAGTAGGCAAGGAACCTATGACAGGTCTAGTAAACTGGTAAGGAAGTGAAATAACAGTTAGTAAGAGACCAGTATTGTCTTTAACCAACTAGGAGTCATGAAGGAAAAGTCGCTATTCACACTAGGCACTGGAATGTCTGTCACCCTACCCCACGACACCTGACAGCATACATGAAATAAAAACAACACCTACATGATTCTGTCCTACTCTGTTATATTTATTTAATGTACTTAAATTATGCTGTCCTACATAAATATTCATTATAAGTACATCATGTAGTCATGCTGTATTTAATATATTTCACCTACTTTGCCTTTGTTTTGTCCAGCACTCTGTTATAATTATATATTGCAGCTACATCGTGCTGTAATACTACAAATTACACTAAGTAAAACAAATGTGTACAGTTTGATTTTTGAATTGAAGCAAGCCTCTCTGAATTGGTATAGTTATCTCAAAATAGTCATAACATCTGATGGGAGGTGGTCTTGAAGAGATTAGAACAAGAATCACCATGGCAACAGGAGCCTTTTGCAAGATGGAAAACATACGGACCAATAAAAGATGTTCATTGCAATGAGAAAAAGAGTGGTACTGTGCTACACAGAACCTGTGTTTTTGTATGGATGTGAAATGTGGACAATGAGAAAAGCTGAAAAACATCTAATGGCAGTGGTAATGGGCTTTCTGAGAGAAATGCAAAAATTCCACGGACAGACAGAAAAGCGAATTATTAAGTTCTACAAGAAAGAACTGAAAACCGTTAACTGATTAGAAAAATTAAATGTAGACAGTCTAGACTTTTTGGGCACATTACGAAAAAAAATAAATTGGAGAACTTGATGACAACTGGCAAGATTGAGTGGAAAAGAGCAAGGGGAAGACAGAGAAATAAATATCTGGATGGCTTGGCCGCATGGCATCATCAAGACAAAATCACAGAGCTGATCCATGACTCTGGTGATTGTGTGAATGGTGAAACATGACTGCCCACACATATTGGCATGGCACATGATGATATGACTGCATGAAGCATGTCTGTTTTAAACTTTCCCAAGATGCTCTGTGAGTCTGCTACAACCACAATATGTGTGATGTTTATGCTGCATTTTATTATGTTTATATATTACACCCTGATATCACGCTGTCCTACTTTGTTTATGTATCACATCTACATTGTGCACTACACTCTTACTTGTTTGTGCTTTGTCCTCATCATTCTGTTTGCTTCTTCTACAATCACATACAGTGCCTGCAGATTTGTGTTTTATTTTGTTTTAATGCTACACCATAATGTATATGTCAAGAGTTTTTAATTCACCAGGATGTTACTTTGACATAACTGACATTGACATGTTATATTAATGTTATGCACATCCTTTAAAATGTTTCATATCTGTACCAACATTAACATTATGTGCATCCTTTCAAAAATGTTAAGAATATGTATAAACATGATCTGAATCTTATGTATATCAGTATCCATGATATGTTTGACAATTTGTACATGCATATTATTGCTAACTGAATTTGTTTCTCGACACCATTTGTGCTGTTTAAGATATCAGTCTGTAATTAATTTAAGGTAAAAAACTTTC
Organism: Cepaea nemoralis; assembly: GCA_014155875.1. Taxonomy (NCBI): domain Eukaryota; kingdom Metazoa; phylum Mollusca; class Gastropoda; order Stylommatophora; family Helicidae; genus Cepaea; species Cepaea nemoralis. The sequence goes on along the minus strand of JACEFZ010027701.1, from coordinate 468,487 downwards.
ATGAAATATGTTTATTATATTAACATTTCCATTGACCACGTTTGAATATGGAAAAGCATTGTTGTCAGTGTACAAATAACACATATTTATTTCTATGATACAGTATAATCTTTGACTAAACTCTACCCTGGGCGGGCACTTGTTGCTATAACTTTTGATGCTGGAACAAGTTGTATTCAAGGTGGATGTGGTCAGTTCCCTGGGGGGATCATGTGTATAGTGTGGAGGGGCAGATAAATCACTATGGCCTAGAGAGAACGGTGGGGCAGGGAGTGACCATACGATCTGGCCAACATTCAGGATTCAGAGAAAAGGCCAGAAGGACACATAATCAGAATGCAACGGGTATAATTAATATTGGGACTCCTCACTGGTTGTTGAAGACGAGGATGGAGCACATATTGAAAGTCCTGAATGCTTTGATGTTTGTTCTTGACTTAACTCATCTCAAAAAATTGTATTTAACTTAATACATATTTGAGCTGGAAGACGTTATACATAATTACACTATCACATATGGAGGATTTAAAGTTCCAATTTGAATAGTGTGGATTAATATAACTATTGTACGGGACAGGAGTAGTTAAGAAAAAGGTTACTGTGTATGTAGTAAATGTGGTTAGTTGCATATCCTTTACAGGACATAACAAATCAGCTCCAGCGTGTTTTGGTGGTTTGCGATTTTCTAGGCAATTTTGCATTCAGTAGTTTGCCATTAGGCTACTGAACACAACATATGATACTGGAGATATACCTCATGAATTATGTAATTATGTATTTATGTCAATCCCAAAGAAATCAGGAGCCTTGGAATGTGATCAACATAGAAAAATTAGTATAATGAACCACATCATGAAGATTTTGCTAAGAATTATGCAAAAAATTAAGAAGAAAATACAACGCTAAATAGGAGCAGAACAATGTGGGTTTGTAGAAGGCAAGGGTACAGTAAATGCTGAGAACAATAATTGAACGTTCTATAGAAGTAAAGAAAAATAATCATCTTTGCTTTATTGACTGCACAAAGGCTTTTGATAGAGTAAAGCATGCCAGCATGATAGAGATGCTTGCAGATCTACAAATTGATGGGAAAGACCTTAGACTTATAAAAAAAACAAATATTGGAAACGACAAGTTGCCATCAGAATTGATAATGAAGTAAGTCAATATCAGCCTATTAAGAGAGGTATGAGACAGAGATGTGTAATGCCTCCAGATCTATTTTCCCTGTACAGTGAAAATATTTTCAGAAATATAGAAGATATGAAAGGAATCATCATTGGAGGAAGAAACATCAATAACATTAGATATGCAGATGATACAGTATTGATTGCAGACAATGAGCAGGATCTGCAACATTTAGTAGATACGGTTGTTGCACACAGTGAACAACTAGGGTTAGAATTAAATTGTAAGAAGACAGAATATGATCGTCACTAGGAAGAAGGAAATACCACAATGTAATATACAAGTAAATGGGAATATTATTAAACAAGTGAATCAGTACAATTATCTCGGAACAGTTATAACATCTGATAGGAGATGCCTTGAAGAGATTAGAACAAGAATCGCCATGGTGAAGGTAGCATTTTGCAAGATGGAAAACATATTGACCAATAAAAAGATGTCAATTGCTACGAAAAAAAGAGTGTTGAGGTGCTACATTAAGCCTGTACTTTTGTATGGATGTGAAGCGTGGACAATGAGCAGTCAAGCTGAAAAACATCTGATGGCTGTGGAAATGTGGTTTCTGAGGAGAATGCACAGAATACCATGACAGAGGCAGTAAAAGCCAAGACCAGTCCTACAAGAAATAAATGAAAATCATAAACTGATTACAGAAATTAGACGTAGACAGTCCACAATTTTTTGACATGTTATGAGAAGAAATAAATTAGAGAACTTGGTGACAACTGGCAAGATCGAGGGGAAGAGAACAAGAAGAAGAAAGAGAAGTAAATACCTGGATGGCATGGTCGATAAAAGAACACTGAGCTAATCCACGACTCTGTTGATTGAGTTAAATGGCGAATCATGACCGCCCACGCTCACCAGCATGGCACATGATGAATGGGTCATTTTGAATGAGTAAATGTAGTGGCAGTGTAGGGGATATCTCCTACCACAGAAAAAGTATGGAACCTCCTTCCCTTCACTTGCCTACAGGACACTCATGTACAAGGTGGAAAACCTGTTTAACATGCACAGGGTGATGTAAAAACATTGCTGCAGGTTATCATTTCTGCAGGTAGTGGTTTGACCTTGTGAGCAACCAACAGGTAGTTGTTCGTTATATTCTGAGTTTGCGAAGGTAGACAGTGGGTCTCTTTATAAAGGTAGTGGGTGTGGTTTTTAACCAATGTCGTCACTGCCAAGAAGGAAAGGTAGATTGCCTTATTTAGAAAACCTAGAAAACTATTGCAGTCGAATAAATTATAGAGAATTATTTATGGGGGAAAAGTTGTGCAGAAGGCAAGGTACTGGATGATGATGAGTAAATAATAAACATTAAGCAAATAAAAAAATGGGCTGCAGTTGTGCAGTGGCTAGCGTCTGTTTGTGAGCCATGGTAGCAAGTAGCTAGCAGGCTTGCCTGCCTGTCCAGTGGTAATGAGTTCGATTCACACCCGGGCTGATTGTAAAAAATTGTTCTGGGTTCCCAGATCAACTCAGCCTAACATGAGTACCATCAAATGCCTTGGGAAGTAAAGGCCACCAGTTTGATATTGACCACATGACCTTTTGAGTGCCACTAGATCTGTAGAATTCTGTATCCAGCACCATATGCTCAGATGCACTGTAAGATGCAAGTAAAAGGGTACTTTACTTACATTGCTAATACACTCAAGGCGTGTAATGAAGGGTTCTTGCTTTATTTGATTTTACTTAGTAAATAATGAATATATGATGGATTGCTTGGTATGAAATGGGTTAATGATAAAACTGACCTCATATAGTTCAAGAAGCACATATAATTCACGACATATTTTTGTGAACCAGTCTGTACAGTTGTACAAGATGTACAGTTTGTGTAGGTATCCAGGATGTTAATTTGTTTGTCACCAGTGAATTAATATTCTCCAGCTTTTAGTTGAAGTATGTAATTTTACATGCAAACACAAACATTGTGAATGTTGTTCAGAATGCCTTACATCTCACATGCTGTGGTGTAGAATGTGTATTATCTTTTTTTTATTTATTTTGGTCTTAATTTGAATTTCGGGAAAAATGAACACACCAAAGTTGGGAGATTTTACTGAGTTATCACCCTTGATATTACCCACTTCCTCTGATGTATATTATAAATGAAATTGAGCAATGTTTAAAGAAAATATCAATGCGTTATATTTTGATGATATCTTAAAATAAAGAAACAATTATGTATTAAACTGCTGCTGTCGGAACATGTCAGTTATGTTTATAACCATGTTACATAATCATACATTTCACTTTGTTTTATTACATATTTGTTGTACAACAGATGTTGCAGATTTTGTTTTACAGTCACAAATGATTTAAGACAGTATTCATTGTGCTAGAATCTGTACAGTTCTGAATTTATACAACTGTGTTTGTATGTAAGTAACAGGGACATGTAGTTTGACTGATACATAACAAATCTTAACCTTCCAGGTAAAAGGACATTACTTGTGATAAGGCAAGTGCCTTAATTGTTCTTTCTGTTGTAATGTTCACATTGACGGTAAGAAAGTGATGATACTTTAATATTGTCAGCTGATAAATTAATATTGTTAACTGATAAATTAATATTGTCAGCTCATAAATTAATAGTGTTAGCTAATAAATTAATATTATTAGCTGGTAAATTAACATCATTAGCTGGTAAATTAACATCATTAGCTGGTAAATTAACATCATTAGCTGGTAAATTAACATCATTGGCACAAAGTAAAGGTATCCATAAAAAAAGGGTGGTTTGGTACTGTAGTCCAGAAGCAGATAATCATGAAAGGAGCTGTGACAAATATCACGGGTTACTAATTTACTGAAATGACATCATGGCTCTTGGAACACACCCATACATGCGTAGTCTCCCTAAGCAAAATATAATTATATAGATGCAAGCTATTTGTGTTGCTGACTAGAAAGACACATATCTAACACGTCCATGTAATTGACACATAGTATTAGCTCCAGTTTGCATGTTTTGACCATTAAAACAAGTCCTGACCATTAAAACAAGTCCTGAAGCAGGAATCTGCTATGAGTCTTAGTTTAGTCAACATCACGGCACACGGGTGTAACCCATAAGTGCTCCGTTCTACTCCTAACTCAAGCCTGAGTCTGGAGAATCTCAGCTCAGTGCATGAACTCCGTAGCACCGGCAAGGATCCTGAAATACTTTGGGTAGATTTTTAACTCAAAACCTTGCCTGATCGGCGCCGTTAGGCTACTCTTGTTTGATTTCCAACTGCCAAGGGATTTTTTTCGTGCGCAACAATGCCATGGGTGTCCGATCTCACTACCCAGAGACCCAGGGAAATTTTGTTACTAGAAATCCATGTGAAAAAAATCCTGGCCCTCACCGGGGCTTGAACCCCCGGTGACTTCCAACATTCGAAGCGGACACCATACCTCGAGACCACTCAGCCCCCCTATGGGTCTGTGATACACTAGGACCATCACATTTTGTAAGCCTGAGTGAATGGTTGAATAGTTGGCCAGTCTTGTCCTCCTGCAGTGAATGGCAAACCTAGGCATGAAACCTTCACCTGACTGTGCTCATGCCATTGTCAGCATAACTTTGTCCCTTTAGCCTGCATATTATCTTATATATAGCCATTTTGAGTCTTCAAAAACACTACAGGAGCTGTGGGACTCATATATTATTGAATTTTTCTGCAGATAAAGTGACTTACCACTTAATAAATAATCAATGTATTATTCAACATGCCTGTCTCATTCTCACCAGTATTCCTCCAAAAGGTTTCATATGACTTTGGATTGAGAAATCAGGAGAGGATATTTCCATTTATGCAAAGTATAGAAAGCAGTAAAATAATCTCTTGGCAGATATTGCTGTAAGAGCATGAAGTGATTGGACTTCACATTTTCCAACTATAGCAAAAAGCAAAGATAACAAGAAGTGAAGCTAGATAGCCCACATTTTTTGTTACCTTTGCTTTCTGCAATATTTTGGACAATTACCCAGTTGTGATTTTTATGAAGCTAGATCAACCCATTTACCATATTCAATGGGAAAAGGAATTCTGTCATCATTGAATATTGAACCCAACACCTCTTTGTCAGCAATGCTCACAAGAATATACAGAAAATGTGTATTGTTTGTCTGTTATTGCATTATCATCTGTCAGTTCTAGAGTGGGTTTGTGGGTGCCTGATTAGACCAATTTGAGCCTGGAAATATCTTACAGGGTGTGTGCAATGGCAACACAGAAATTCCTGGCAGAAAGTGTACAATATGAGTTAATAATGTCTGTTACATTTAGGACAGTTTGAGTACAGAAATGTCTGTTACAGTAAGGACATTTTATAATGGAAATATCAGCTACAATAAGGAGAATCTGAGCTAGGAAATGTCTGTTACAATGAGGACAATTTGTTATGAGAAAATTTGCCAACAGTGTGGACAATCTCAGCCCAGAAATGTCTGCTACACTGAGGACATCCAGAAATATCTGTTAAATGTGGACAATTTAAGTGCTGAAATATCTATTACAATGAGGACAATCTGAACCGAAAAAATTATGTGGCATTGAGGACAGAAAAATGTTGATCTGATGGAGGTAACTCAACTACTTAGATCCATCAGTGCTTGGAATGATCAAAAGGCCTGAGCCACCTATGTGCACATACTATGAAACATACAAAAAAAGTAATGCATTATTGTATTTAAATCTGGAGGATATAAAAGAAGTAATGAATAAAGCAAATAGTGGCAGAAAATCTAGTTTAATTGCTGTGACCAGTGTTGTTACCTGAATTGGCTGTACAAATATCTAGAATGTATACTTAACATTTCTTCTTCTAGTTTCGGGTCACCTTGAAACTTCATAGCTTAAAAATAATGTATGTGACTTATCTGTAGAAATATAAATGAAAGTAACATATAATATGATCATGAGGTTGTAGGGCTGTCCTAAAGGAAGCATAAAATCCCAGTGTAAGCTAATCATCATAGTATTTCCAGTGGCTGTGCCAGCCTCTCCTCCAAGTGTACTATCAGTTTTCTTGTGGGTAGGTTTTTAAATTTGTATTTGTTACAGTCTGGACATCAGCCTCATTGGTCTCCTTGTGCTATTTCCAATTCTGAGAGATCTTAATGGGCACATCATGCACAAGAATCCCTGTATTTCTACACTTATGATCCACCAGCCAGGGATCTGGCCAGTGTTTTATCCTCAGGTTTTGTATCTATTAAGTTTGCTCTAAATGCTTTTGAAAATTATCATTGATTTCTGGCTGATCACCAGTTCTTTCTACTGAAAACAGCTGCTAAGAAATGTGCGTATGTCTTTTTTATTGATGTGTTTTCATGTGTGAGACAATTAAGCAGCTCAGCTCAAGTAATAAGAGATTTAATCAGTTGTATTGTTTCAGAACTGCCCTGTGTCACCAGTAAAACATTACAAGCAATATTTCATGGTGTTGTTGATGCTAAAAACTCATTTCCTGAAAGCTCATCATTGTAATATGTTGATCACATTATGTAATATTTTTTTAATGAACTATCATGTCTGGATTAATTGTATCTTTATGACAAGATTGATTTGAATACTTTCATTGACTGCAGTAAGATAGAGAAAGTGTTATACGGGTTTAGGACTGTGCAGTAATCATGATATACCACACTGTTTATATTTGTATATGTAAAAAACGTAGCCATTTAATAAAACATCAGGCCTGAACATAATGTTTGCAGATACTCAAATGCTTGACATCATGATTCATGCATATGTATCTGTATCTTACAAACATAAACCATTGTACAGTCTTTATGACCCAAGTCACTGTATTTTGTTTAGAAAATAATGTAATCATAGAGTAAGTAGTGATCATAGGTCGTTTATATGATTAAAATGAGTTAAGAAAATTAAAGAGTTAAGTTGTAGTAATTGTTGATGTTCTTGTTCTCCTTTTCTCTTCTCTTTACCTCCCAGAGATAGAAAGTCAGTGTCTGAGTATATAATATACAGAACTTAGTGGTTAGTGTGCTTGTTTGCCAAGGCAGTAGTCCAGATTTAATCCGAGCAGAGGCAGGATTACCTTTTTTTTAAAAACCAATATGACTCTCAAGTCCACCAAGGTGCCTAAAAATGGGTACCAGACAATCTTCATAATTTTCTGGAAACTGAGAAAAAAAGGGTGAGAAGGATACAGTCAAACCTTTTTCGTCGATAATCTGTCAAAAAACAATCGGCGAAACCTGAAACCAAAGAAAACCGAGGCAATTATTTCCATATAAATCAATATCAATCCAATTAATTTGTTCTAGGCACTCCACAATACATACCAAAAACGCATTTTATAGACAATAAATATAGTTGTTGATACTGTTTTTCGCCCCCAGATGTGTCCGAACTCTCACCTTCGCTGTGCCTAGTAACACAATGTACGCCAGAGCGCCTCTTGAATTTTTCAAAGCATATTGTGCTGGCCTTTAAATCACCAAGTACACTAGCATTTGTCCCAGTCATTTTCTTAATGAGATCAGCATATTACAGCCTGATCTTTTCACATATAATTGCCTCCAAAACAATCACCATCTAACTGTTTTTGATTTATCCAAATTAATAATAACTGTTTGACATCTTCAATTGTTTGCGATCTTTGTTTTGTTAGCACATTCATGTCTTTCGCTACATTAGCCTCTTTATTGCTTCCTTTTTTGCCACAGTGAAACTTATCGTGGATGGCGACTTCCCATACATGCAGCCGATTTCAGCAATCTTAATGCCGCTTTCGTATTTTATTATTAGCAAGTGATGCTCACACAATGAAAAACAATGCCAAACTGAGCAGAAGAACATGTGGGTCCCTTTGTTTTCACAAAATTAGCAGCTAGGTCATGTGGGCACATTGACGAAAACCGAAGCAATCGACGAAAACCGGGACAAATTTTTCGCGGAAATAATTGACGAAAACCGAAGGCAATGAAAATCGAGGTTTGACTGTACTAGTGTGGCCTCTTCTCATATGTCATGTCCTAGAGTATGTGAAAGTCGAACACTTAAACACCCTAACGGCATTTTCTGCTAAGGCACTACCTTTATATATTTATGGACAGTTAGTGAGTTGCTTTGCTGATCTGACAGCTTCTGCAGCTTGTCTTGTTCCAGACATCCTCTGGAGTAAACTAGGCAGGCTGAGAGAAGAATAAAGCTGCATGGGCAACACATGGTCTCTAAATTCAACACATGCTTTGTGCTGTGGAGAGGTATAACCCCATTTTACAAACTATGTCTATCAAGATAGCAAGATGCCAGTCAGTTTCTGTCTCTCTCTCTTTCTCTCTCTGCATTTGTGTGTGTGGTACTGAGTGAATGAGAGAGTGAGAGGGAGTGTGAGAGAGATGGGGGGAGTGGAGGCAATTATTAATTTCTGTTCAAGGATACTCACCTACCGTCTGAGTGCAAAATAAATGTCCTGTCTTGCTAAACACAGTGTTAGACCTGGATGGTTTGTTTTAGGTTGTTCTGTTATTCTTACCATTTGTATATGCCAGAGATACCCAGAGACTTATGATGAATTTCTACTGGTTGGTATGCACGATGTGTATGGGTGGAAATGTCACATGTTGAAGATGTAATGCAGATTAATTCATGAGTGTGAACCAACAACCTGTAAGTTCATAAACACTGACATGCATGTTCTTGTGCTGTTCTCTTTTAGAACATGCAGTAATGATGGGCGTTGATGGAATTATACTTGCCTTTACATGTGGGCTGGTTCTGTGGCAAAGGGGTTACGAACACAATTTGTAATCCTGCATACTACATTAGAAAGACAGTTGTGGGCCATTTGAAAGCAGACCACCGTGTGTTGGCTTTCACACATTAGTATGTGTGCTGGTTGTTCAGAAAGCAGCGGCAAGCTACTGAGAATAAACTTGCCAAGAAATCACAAACAGCCAAAAAATGTTGGGGTTGACTGTGACGTCCTATAAAAGACATGCAACTAGCTTTACATGTGGAGATAAGAATATGGATGACATCTGTCATTGATTGATAACATCTTTCCTTGATTAATGACAGCTACTCTTGATTGGTGACGTGTGCCCTTGATTGATGATATATTCCTTGATTGATGAAACATATCCTTGATTGATGAAACATATTCTTGATTGATGATACATATCCTTGCTTGATAACCATATATCCTTGATTGATGTCATTCATGCATGGTTTATTACATCTAAGCTTGGTTAATGATATCCATTCTTGGTTGATGTCATATATTCTTGAATGATGACATCTGTCCTTCATGAATAACTTATGTCGGTCATGTGATGAGAAGAGAGGCATTGGAGAACATCGTGACAACTGGAAAGATCGAGGGGAAGAGAGGCAGAGGCAGACCAAGAGAAATGATGCTGGATGGATTGAGATGATGACATGGAGGAATATCAGCAGCAGAGTTGATCCAGAAAACCAAAGATCGAGATCTGTGGAGAGCCATGAACACCTATGCCAGTTGGCAGGGCACTTGATGATGATGATGATTTGTGGTTGATGAATTATATTCTTGTTTCGTGGCCTTTTTCTCTGGTTAATGGCTGTTTCCTAGACTGATGACTAATTTCTTGTCTGATGATCTTTTCCTTAACTAATAATTAATTCCTTGACTTATGTCTCATTTCTTGCCTGATGACTCATTCTTTGCCTGATGACTTATTTGTTGACTTATGTCTCATTCCTCGACTGAAGCATCATTCTTTGACAAATGACCTAACTTTCTGATGGATGTCTCATGCCTTGACTGGTAACTTCTTCAGTGACTGGTGATTTCTTCAGTGACTGGTGATTTCTTCAGTGACTGGTGATTTTTTCAGTGACTGATGATGTGTTCCTTGTCAAATGACTTATTCCTTGTCTTCTGACTCACTCCTTGATTGGTGGGTTAATTGATCCCTGACTGATGGACTATTCCCTAACTGATGACCTCTTCCCTTACCTGTGGCTCATTCTTGGCTGATGACTGGTGTCTTGGCTGATGACTGGTGTCGACTGATAACTGATGTCTTGGCTGATGACTGGTGTCTTGACTGGTAACTGGTGTCTTGACTGATGACTGGTGTCTTGACTGATGACTGGTGTCTTGGCTGGTAACTGGTGTCTTGACTGGTGTCTTGGCTGATGACTGGTGTCTTGACTAGTAACTGGTGTCTTGGCTGATGACTGGTGTCTTGGCTGATGACTGGTGTCTTGGCTGATGACTGGTGTCTTGACTGATGACTGGTGTCTTGGCTGGTAACTGGTGTCTTGACTGATGACTGGTGTCTTGGCTAATGACCAGTGTCTTGGCTGGTAACTGGTGTCTTGGCTGGTAACTGGTGTCTTGACTGATGACTGGTGTCTTGGCTGATGACTGGTGTCTTGACTGGTAACTGGTGTCTTGACTGATGACTGGTGTCTTGGCTAATGACTGGTGTCTTGGCTGATGATTCTTGCCTTAACTCATAAATTATTTCTTAATTGATGACTCACTTATTGATTGATGTCTGATTTCTTTTGTGACTGAAGTCTTGATGATTGACTTCATGTCCTAGCAATAACAAATCTTGGTGAAGTATACATTATTGCTGCCGCTGTGTTTCATGTCACATCTTTAGTAAGATTTTAACCACCATAGAACTGTGCCATTGCCATAAAACGTCATTGAATAATGCAATAAATTGTATGTGAAATTTAAACTTTATTGGAGAAATCCCGTTGAGTTTTATTGATCATGTACTTTGATGTACATCTTATGTACTTAATCTCTCTAATCTGTTTGTATGGAAGACAGCAACAATAAGTAATTATTTGCTGATGGAAACGCTTTAAGCATTCGAACTAAAGCCCTTCTTATGTCTGCCTCTTGTTTGTTGTTCAACTGAGTATTTGCTGGGTGGAGTATTGGTGCTTGATAGGGTCGATGTCGTCAGGAGGGCCCATTGGTGTCATGTGAGAAGAATAGATACACTATCATTGCCTGTAGAGAATTGTGTGGCAGGGGGTAATTAGAGGATCTAGCCAACACTCAGTACTGTGAGGATAGGCCTGCTACTGCTAGTAACATAATCAGTATTGAGATTCTTCGCTGGTTGTTGAAGATGAGAACATAGTGCATATGGGAATGTACTAAGTACTCTGATGTCGGCTCTTGACTCAACTGAGCGTCTTGGCCAGAATTTTTGATGCTGTCTTCTAAGCTATCTGGCAGAAGCAGAAGAAAGACTACGTGCATATTTTGTACCATTAAATGACATAAGCATTTTCAGATTCCTTATTTACTAAATCACTTTGCCATAATTGTATTTATTTGTATTATAGAAATAAAAGCATATCTTTTAGCCATGACAATGTTTTGCTTCTGGTGGGATAATTGGTCAAGTAGAATGTTTTGTCTAGACGTGTTTTCTATTTCAGCATTTTACTTAATGTGATCTGTGCTGTTCTTGATTGTTATTGTACATAGTCAATGAGATATTATACCTTTATTCTTAGTGATTTGTCAGCTGTACAGTATATTTATGCCAGTTTTGTACAGCTAATTCTTAGCTTATTTATACCATGATTCTAATAGGGCAGTTTTCACTGCTAAGCCTTCAGATGACTGGTGCGATGTGGAGAGACACCGGTAATATAATTCACCAATCCTACCTGTTATTTGATACTTAAGATGAAGTCAGTGATGCTTATAATAGCTTTTACCCAACTGTTGATAATTTCTACATACACATATGCCTCCGATAGTTGGCATGTAGTACAACGAAAAGATCCACTTCTGTACAACTCCCATGGTGTACCCCCAAAGTAGAACTGGTGTGGAAGTAAAAGAGAACTGCAATTACAGAAATTGCGACAGACACCCAAAAGCACACAAGAAGAAGCGGAGAAGACATAAAGGGTTAAAAAGGAGAAAGGAGAGGCGTTCCAACTCTGTACGGCAGAGGCCAAAAAAGCTAAATAAGTTATTTTCATATTCTGAAAACTACACAAACAACCGCGTGCGAGACCAGCCTACCACAGTGGGAACAATATGTATAGATAACAGCATGCCCATGGTAACGGATAAGGAGAAGGGGGAAGCCTTCCTGGGGCGTTTTGTAACAAACAGTTCACAATGATTATAATATATCAGAGATTCATTTAGGGAGCATCTGGAACGACAGCTATGAGGATACACAGGTGGAAGATATTAAGTCTGTATTGAAAATAGCAAAGGACACTGTGCACAACCTGGCGGGGGCAGGTACGCTCATATGAAATATAATGATATGAGAGATAGAGATTTGGAGGTGATGGCTACTTGTTGGAGCATTAGGACAGTATCAGTGCCCAGAAGTGGGCACACAACTATTTAATCCCACTCTCCAAGCCAGACAAAGGCCATTCTAGACTAAGTGGCTATAGGATTATCACCTTACATATTACGTTTGGCAAGGTGTTGGAGAAGATAATTGCAGGAATACAATGAAAGGGGAGGGCTACTCCAAAGAGGGCGAGGAAGTTTATGCAAATAGCACACGCGTTGCAGGGGACAGTAAACAAAGTGATCGACTGGGTATAGAGATGTTGTATCATCAGCCCAAATAAGGCGTCTGTGCTACGGTGTTCTTAAGACAATAGGATTAGTAGAGGTAAGATCTCACAATAAACGGCAGAAATGTTAACAGAGAGATTGGCTGAGATACCTAGGAAGCAGCTTCGACAGAAACCTGTCGTTTAGGTATGTGAACGGAGTTGCTATGAGATCTAAAAAAGGACATGGTGCACTGAAGACTACCGTAATAATGGGCATAGAGGAAAGAATATTGTTCATACTTAGTCAACATCTGATTACCTCAGTAATTGAAACTGGATTGGGACTGCCCACGGCGTCAAGGAGTCAGCTGGTTAAACTAGAGCTCGTTTAGAATGAAGCTATGCGGGTGCTCCTGTGATGCACAAGGGTCACAAGGACAGTGTGGATGTGATACATCCTAGCTTTGCTAAGAATGGAGCTCTAAACAGAGACAAGAGCCACAAACTGATAGGAGGAAAATCATGGATTGCTCGTGCAGAGGACACAGTCAGAGACGGGTGTATGCCTGAACACATTGAGAGAGGAGATGAGTAGGTCTTAATGCCAGAGGGAATATCAGAAATGTGACGGGTGATAATCATATTGGATGTGTGAGTGTAGGAATTTGCCAGCAGGCAGCGCTGAATGGGAGGTGCAACAACTGATTCATAACAATTCTCGCCCATTCAATGTAGTAATCTATAAAGATGTCTCCGTGCTAAGAAGCATCAGAAATGCCCGAGTTCATAGCGACGGTTGAGAAAGGGTGTTCAGTGCAGGAGAGCCTGGCATATGATACCACATCATGTCACTGCTGCGTTCTGCTGGCTAAAGGACAAACAGCACACACATTGTGATTCTAACGGACTCACTGTGCATGCTGAGACGGTTGACGACAGGCAAGATTCAGTTATCAAAATCAATAAAAGGGAGCATCCGTTGAATCCTTTCCCCTGGATGCCACAATGTCAGACCCTTAACTGTGTTTTCGGTTTCCTGCTTGGTCTATTTTATTACTCAGCTATTGCTAGACTCTTATCAATTAATGTATTAATGCTATTAGTGAAGAAAATATGAATCCTATCAATTGTTGGCCTACTTCCTATCGTTAATCGAGGGTGGATCGTTAACAGTGTGCAACGATCACAAGGACATCATGAGACAAAATGAATGCCATGCCGTCCGCACCTTGCCACTTGTCCTGTGGTCTTTGATTGTATTTAGAGATCGACCACCGCGTGTAGCGTTCCTCCAGTGGTCGTGCGCTTGTGGGACCAGGTGGAGGAGGCGGAGAAACAGATTGAGAACCCATATGTGGAAAGAATGAGATTGCGGGGGTTCTGAAAAAATCTCAAAACTGAGAGGGAAGACCAGGAGAACTTTTATTCAGATAGCGGTGGGAACGATTAGTAGTATGACTCTTCGCTGGCTGTTGAACGAGGGGACTGAGCACGTATGGGAATGTCCTGAGTACAGTGATGTCGGTTCTTAACTCAACTTAACTCAACACCGTAGCATCGAATTCTGGTCAAAATGAGAAACTAAACATTTGTTGGTATTCAACAGACATCGATATGCACAACCAACCTTTGTAGTCACGGTGAACTTCGGTCAGTTGGTGAGAATGTAACAATGTGTCCTTGCGTTGTTTGTGATATGAACAAATACGATACTGCAGGACAGAAGACTATATAGCTCTGTCTAGCTTGCTACTTATGACGGCGACACTCGGTGTGCATTCAGTACACCATATAGCCTAGTCATATCCTTAGTCCCAATTCAGAACTTCGGTAACGGACGTACAAAATGATCACATGCAGCGCAAAGAATTTATCTCATTGCTTTAGTTTATGTTACTGCAGTATGCAGCTGACGAAATGCAGTGAAATTTGCCAAGCAATAAATTGTGCAATCTATTGTTTGTACTTTTATTATTCAAGTTTGTAATCGTCAGATACATTTAAACTGTCATTTTGCCTGCTTTCTTATCTCCACAATAAATATCAGCACGCAAAAGCCAAATTTCAAAGGGCCCAACTGCAGGCTAGACGGAAAAGCTGGCAGGAGAAAACAGAGTCACTGAACTTTGAAAGAGACACAAGGAAGTTATGGAGGCTAATAAAACAGCTTAACGATGAGGGCACAGGGAGAAACTCAAAAATTGCGCTACATAAAGACGGAAACATCTTAACAGGAAAGCAAGCAGCTGACCATTTTGCGGACTCATTCGCACAAGATAACAATATTGAAATTAGTCCAGAGAAACAACAGGAGATTCGAGAGAAATGGCAAAATACAGGACAGAAGGAAATTGTACACGAGGTTATGGAGACACCTATCACATTCAGTGAACTGGAGCTAGCCATATCAAAACTGAAAATGAGAAAATCACCAGGAGCTGATGGTATCTCCAATGAAATGATCAGGAACCTAGGAACAGAGGCCAAAGCAAAGCTGCTACAGATCTTTAATAATACATGGACCTTAGGCAGTGTTCCACAAGTCTGGAGAGAAGCAATCATGATACCCCTCCTAAAATCTGGGAAAGATAGTTCCATTGCCTCCAGCTACAGACCCATTAGCCTCACCAGTTGTCTCTGCAAAACAATGGAACGCGTCATCAATCACAGACTACAGTGGTACATTGAAAGTGAAAACATCCTTGTGCCACAACAGGCTGCCTTTAGGCAGTGCTACTCTACGGAAGATCAGACAACCTACCTCTCTCAAGAAGTTGAGGATGCATTCCAAGAGAAGAAGCTGGTACTTGCGGCTTGGATAGATCTGAAGAAAGCCTTTGACAAAGTCTGGAAAGAAGGTCTGATGAAGAAACTGAGAAACTGTAAAGTCAATGGAAGAATGTACAAATGGGTGAAAAGCATACTTGCACAACAGAAGAGCCCGAGTACAGATAGACGGTCTCAAGAGCAAGAAAGTACTATTGCGTCACGGTGTTCCCCAGGGCGGAGTCCTGTCCTCCAACACTTTTTCTAATCTTCATCAATGATCTTGTTGCTAATCTACCCGATGGAATTAAAGCGGCAATGTACGCTGATGACCTGATTTTGTGGAGCGCAAATGAACATGCATCAGTGGCCACCATATTGCTACAGAGAGCTGTAGATACATTTGTTGCATGGGCGGATAGATGGTGTGTCAGCATAAACACTGACAAGTGCAGCACCACTCTATTTACCCTTTCTCCGAAACAAAAGGCAGGGAGCATTCAGATAAATGGAACACCCCTAAGAGAAGATAAGGAACCAACATACCTTGGTGTAACATTCGACGACAGGCTGACATGGAGAAAACACATCAAAAAAGCAGTAGCAAAAGCCAGAAGGAAAATTGCCATCCTGAGAAAGCTAACTGGAACCACTTGGGGAGCCAGTGGGAAAATACTTAGCAAAGTTTATCAACAGAGCATACGACCACACTTGGAATACGGGTCAACTGCGTGGTGTTCAGCATCAAAAACTACATTGCAGGAGCTGGACAAGGATGCAAAATCAAGCTCTTAGAGTCATCACAGGAGGGATGAGATCAACCCTATAGTAGCAATGGAGAAAATGGGGAGGACACAAGTTTTAAGAGAACGCAGAGATACAAAAACACTAATACAAGCAGAAAAGTTTCTCAGCTTGCCAGGCCACCCTATGAAGAACCGATTTGAAAACTTAGCTATGGGGCGGTTGAAAAGAAGTAGTTTCATCCACCAGGCCAAACAACTCTGCAGAGAAACCATCGATCTTCCCACAGTTGGTATCCCCCTGACAACTATTCCAGAGCGAACCCCGTGGAAAGATGAACATAGAATATCGCTACAAATCCAGTCAAAAGTGAGAGGAATATTTGACAAGGAAGAACAGAACAGTGTACAGCGCAGAACAGCCACTCTCAGCTTCCTTGATGACGAATACCCACAGGACCTCTGGATCCGAGTCTACACAGATGGGTCAGCACAAAATGCTGTTCGAAATGGAGGAGCGGGAGTGTACATAGAATACCCAAATAATACTAGAGACACGGCCAGAATTCCAACAGGAAAGTACTGCCATAACTATGATGCTGAAATTGAGGCAATCAAGATAGCCACAGAGAAATTACAAAATACCAGCCATGGTACACAACCTGCGGTGATATTGACAGATGCAAAATCCGTAATAGAGGCGCTCCTGTCTGGGAAATTGCCAGTTCTGAGGACACTACTTTCTGAACTTAGCAGTCAGCGTAAGATCACCATACAGTGGATACCATCCCACTGTGGAGTCCCCGGAAACGACAGAGCTGATCGATTGGCTAAGGAAGGAGCAAAAGAAGAACAACCTGATGTGCCTATTACATACCACCAAAAGAAAAGAATGATCAAATCAATCAGAAGGCCACCAAACCTTACTCAAGACGACTACCACGTTATGGACAGACCAGAACAGGTCATTCTTCTGCGCCTCAGAACAGGACACAATAGATTACGCAACCACATGTATACAAAATTCAAGATTGGTGACTCAGCCATGTGCACATGTGGTTTGGCGTCGCAGACAGCAGAGCACATACTCCAGGATTGCCCAAACTACAACATATCCAGGCGAACCTTCTGGCCTAGAGAGACAACAGTGGAAGATAAACTCTATGGACCGCTGAATGAACTAAAAAAGACTGTTAGATTCATACAAGAGACAACATTGCAGTTATAAACATATTTCAGGCGAACGAAAGAAGAAGAAGAAGAAGAATCTCCAGGATTTAGGTTGTTTCAGCTGGTTCACCAGTCCTTTCCTCCATGCACTCTGGTTTGTTTGATTACAAGATACAAGGAACAACTGTGAAAATAAAAAATATTAAAAAAAAACGTGTTATTCGCATCAGCACTCCGATAATTTCGTAGCCAACATAATCCGTTACACCCCTCTCATAAACGTTCATATGATGAAAAAAAAAAGTACCCTAGCAAAGTCTAGGTAGAGCATCCAGCCAATGTTCCAGTATGACATATGCAAGAGTTGAATATCCCACAGTAACCACACTTATACCATAGAAATAACACGTTACTTATTTGTAAAAACGGAATATTTTATCAACGGAAAGAAAGAATTGTTTTGGTTGAACAAGTGTTTCGAAATGGCGGTCGATACACACGGATGGTTGTTCAAAAATTTATAGCAAGATCTCCCTATAAACAGCATCCTCATCGCATCAAGGTTAGAAACTTATTGAATAAGTTTCTTGATACGGGAAATGTAAAAGATTCTCATTAAAAGTCCAAGCAAGTCGTTAACTGATTTAGTTGGATTTAGAGTTAAATGACCAGGAAGTGAACGTATCAATGAGCACAGTGCAAACAATTCTTAAACAACGACTACATTTTCATCCATAAGGATTTCTTTTGTGTCTGAACTAAAAAATTGTTGATAATCAATTCGGAGTCAACTACTCAAAGTGGTTTCAAGAATTGTTAGCTAAAGAAGATAGGTCAATTCAAAACAATGTTTTCCCGTAGTGAATTTGAATAACGAAGACACAAACAATAGATTGCACGATTTATTGCCTGGCATGTTTCGCTGCATCTCGTCAGGTACATACTGCAGAATTCCAACATAAAGTAAATAACTAGATAAATCTTTCAAGCTGAAATATAGACATGTTCGCACAGTAATGTCAATTATCTACCACGGTCATTTTAAACTGACTAACATGTCTTTGCCGGTCAAGCCGTCAAGCCGGACTCCCCGGCGAAGGCGTTTACGGCTTTCGACGTAACCCCGTATATTCTCGTGAGTAACGCAGCTGCGCCCGAATCGGAAGCGGTTCGAGCCGCACTGGTAACTTACGGGGGTATGTGAGCCGGTCGCTCAGAAAGCAATGACAAACTACTGAGCGTAATCTTGCCTAGTACATCAACAGCAGTTGAAAAATGCTGATATTGACTGAAAAGTCCTGTAAGGACATAAAAAAAAAACACGTCTTTCTGTTTGCACAAAACTGGCGTGTGTAGATTAATTATTATGGCTTCTGCAAACTTTAACAAGCGAGTATTTTTGTGTGTTAAACAAATATAATAAGTCAATTCTCGATATAACATTCTTCACCGATGAGGCATGGTTTCATCTATTTGGATTCATTAATAGCCAAATAATCATATTTGGGCCAGCTCCCTGGCCCAGGGGTTAGCGACTTTCTCCGTAATCCCATATACTCTCGTGAGTAACGTGACGACGGCGATAATCGGTAGCGGTTCTAATCGGGTCGGTAACTTACAGGGTATGTGAGCCGGCCGCTCAGAAAGCAATGGCAAACTACTGAGCGTAATCTTGCCAAGAAATCAACAATCAGCTGAAAGATGCTGATGTTGACAGCGATGTCCTGTAAAGAATACGCAAACATTTTTTTCAATCATATTTAGTCCCAATGCACTTCACGAAGCGCCTCTACACGATAAGAAAATTGGAGTATGGTGTTCCGTCAGAAAAAAACAAACGTTTTATTGGAAAAATTTTCTCCAGCAATACTATAAATGCCGTTCGGTATCGTACTAACATTCTGGAACCTTGCTTTAGAACAGCCGAATGAACGTGAAATTGAAGAAGCGTGGTTCCAGCAAGATGGTGCAACCAACATATAGCTTGAGCGTGTTTTTGAAGACATTTGTGCAAATCGCACAGTGTCACGTGGAATTTGGCCTGCTAGCTGGAAGAAGAGGAAGAGGCCGATCACGTAAACGATGGACGGAGGGAATAGCAGAGTCCAGGGTAATATTGATGCATGAAGCCCATAATCGGGCACTCTCCCGCTGTTTATACTTCACTTCGACACCGCAATGTACAAGAGGAACATGATGAGATGAGTTCTCCAGATCGAGCTCCATTAGTTTATTATATATGGGGTTTCTTGAAAGGGAATGTTTACAAAAATAATGTACACACAATTGAGAACCTGAAAAAGCAACAAGAATTACCATTCAAGAAATAACAACAGACACGTTGCAGAAGGTATTTGAGTATATGAAGAGATGTGTGCAGTCATGTCTTGAAGCTCATGGTGGACATTTCCAACACTTGTTGTAATGAACACTTCATTGGTACTCTCCAATTCCCCCAAAATAGCGTTAGAGTTTAGCAGTAACTATTGTTAACTAATTTAATCTTGCTTTTTAGCAGATATTTTGATGACGGTATGTACTTCGTTTTGGGCTATTCTTTTTCGATTCCCAACTACCAAGGGAGTTTTTACGTGTCAACAATACACAGGGTGTCCGAACTCACTCCCTAGAGACCAGGGGAAATTTTGTTACTAGAAGTCGACGTGAAAAAATTGCGGCCCTCACCGGGGCTTGAACTTGGGACCTCCTGCACTCGAGGCGGACACCATACCTCGAGACCACTCAGGCCCCCCCCCCCCTCCCCCATCCGGAACATGTTCTGAGCAGTATCGCTGCCGGAGATATTGACCACATTACCCGCTGAGAAGCGACTGGTCTATAGAAATATGGGACTAATACCATACTCAATAATACATTTATTAATACATTTCAAGGGGGTGTGAAAGGCTCCTTTATTTTCTCCCACCATGAGGTACAGGTGACCGATGTGACACTCTGGGGTGGTTGAAACCTAAATCTAAAGGCCCCAAAGCTTAAACCTCTGAAACCGTGTGTTGCCGGGGCCCATAAGGGAAGCAAAGAATAGTAACACTGTAGCCTACCACGCATGTCGTAAGAGGCGACTAAGGAGGCTTGATGGTTCCGTCGCCCTGTTACTGAGTGAGTGCGTGGCGCGACACTGTGAGCTGTGAGTTTCGTGTGAAATGCTTTTGAATCTGCCTGAGGTTTTTTGGAACGTGACTGCATGTTCGGAGTGATGGCAGGTGGCTATGTCCCAGAGTTGACAGGCTTTTGCCTTATGCAGAAATGCGTAGCTGCTGGGCTTCTGGTTGACTGCCACTGCCATCAGCGATGAACTGTATTTTCGTGGACTGTGTGGGTGAACATCTAGGAAACATTCAGATAGGAAAATGACTGCCTATTCCATCAGAGATGAACTAGGTGTTTCGTGGGGGACTATTGTGTTGACATTCTGGTGGCGGCATTATGCACAGTGTATCTGTGCGGGCTGTTGTTTGTCGAGACTCCTGTCTTTTCCACTTTTCACATTGGGCAGTGGGGAGCGTTTTGTGTGATATTCACTGGCACAGAAACGGAGCATAATAGGGACGACCTGTTGCTGTGAAGTTGGAACTGCGACTAACTAACTATCTAACTATCTAACTAACTTACTAACTAACCTCTGAGAGGAAAGCTGTGTGCATGATAATGAAACAAGGCTGCCCTATTGCCACAAGCATTATACGGGCGGGTAGTTACTTCTTTATCTAGCATTTATTGGCTGTTTGTGAGATACTTGACAATTTTACGTTCAGATACTTTACCATCACGTTCAGTAGTAAACCGGCTCCGTGGCTAAAGGCTTGCGAACGCGGTTCGTGAGCCGGGTACCAGGCGTTCGAACCTCAGCTGCGACCGATTTGTGCAGCAGATCGTGTCGCGTTGTGTTATAACGTGCTGGTATGGAAGCCGGTCGTTCAGAAAGCAATGGCAAACTACTGAACGTAACACTTGCCTAGTACATCAACAGCAACTTAAAAATGCTGGTGTTGACTGCAACGTCCCGTAAGGGATACGCAACAAAGTTTACCATTGATCTCTGAACTGTCGAAGTCTCATCCCATTGAAATTAACGCAACGCCATCTACTTCTAATCTCCCCCGCTGACTTTAGACCCTGCATTCGGTATGTCGAGGAATTGTGAAACTGCGTTTCACTAGCCTCTACGCCACAGACGCCAGAAACGCGATTACTGAAGGCAACTGTTATCCCAAATGCAAAGAATACCATGCACAGACAGAAAAACCAGTGAACAAGTCCTTCAAGAAACAAATGAAGATCGTGAACTGATTAGAGACATTAGACGTAGACAGTCACAATGTTTTGAGCATGTTATGAAAAGAAATGACTTGGAGAACTTGGTGACGACTGGCAAGATCGAAGGGAATAGACCAAGAGGAAGACCGAGAAGTAAATACCTGGATGGCTTGGCCACGTGGCATGATCGAGACAGAAACACGGAACTGATCCACGACTCTGGTGATCGAGTGAGATGGCAAAACATGACCGCCCACGCTTATCCGCATGGCACATGATGGATGGATGGATTATCCCATAGCTGATCTCTGTGGCTAAAGGCTTGCGAACGCGATTCGTGAGCCGTTTACCTGCGTTTGAAACACAGCTGCACCCGATTTGGCAGCAGACTGCGTCGCGCTAGGTCTTAACGTGTTGGTATGGGAGCCGGTCGTTTAGAAAGCAATGGCAAACTTCTTTTTTTGTTGTTGTTGCATATCCTTTACGGACATCGCTGTCAACACCAGCATCTTTCAGCTGTATGTTGATTTCTTGGCAAGATTACGCTCAGTAGTTTGCCATTGCTTTCTGAGCGGCCGGCTCACATACCCCGTAAGTTACCGATGCGATTCGAACCACTGCTGATTCTCACCGTCATCACGTTACCGACGAGAGTATACGAGATTACGGAGAAAAGTCATAACCTCTAAGCCACGAAGCCGGCAATGGTAAACTACTGAACGTAAACCTTTCAAGACATCAACAATAGCAGTAAAATGCTGGTGTTGACAGCGATGTCCTGTAAATAGGATATGCCAAAAAAAAAAAAAAATAGCCCATAGAACCCACGAACATTCTTTCCTATAATGTAAGAATGCCATATGCACAAGACCACGTGATAGTGTGACGCCCGGCCAGCCCTTTCTTTAACACAGGTTCCCTCCCAAACTCCGATGCAAGCTAGGTTTTAATGATTCGGTGAGTCAGAGAGAAGTCGGATGTTGATTTCAAAATATAGCCAGGAATACTGTCAGAAGTGATCGCTGCCGACAACGTAAAAGACATGTTATTGTCTTTGTTATGAATGAGGTAGTTCAGCTTACGCCCGCTTAGGCTTGTATTATATCAAGAAAAGAAACCAACTAGTAGTTGAGTGGTGATTATGGCTGGACCCAATGGAGAAGCTAGCAAACACTCTGTAATGAACTAAAAAGGTTGGCAATCCTGTCAACGGGACAAACATATTATATTTAATTATAGTCAGTGGTGAGATCACAAGTACTACTAGTACTACTGAGTACTGAGTACTAAGCATGTAATTGCCACTATGGTATTGAAATATAAAATTATATTGCACTAAAGTACCGTGCACGTGCGTGATTATTACTATACCCGTGAATTTAGTAGGGAGCATACATATTTTCTAAGTGATTAGCATTCGAATATTGTCAGGTTACGTAATTTGTTTGTTACAATATCAAAGTCGATTAGCATTGCCATATAACAGTCTAGGTGTCGGGTGAAAGATAAAAGCATTTCTTTTAGCGTTTTGCCCAAAGTGAGAAGTTTAGTTATTAGTGATTTTATCCCTACATATTATTCTCTATAATATTCTATATATAATAGGAACAGCTAAAATTATTATTAAACTAAACAATGTACATGAACTAAGCTGATCTTTCAATAGTAAATGTGTCCTCAAAGAGTACTGGACATGCCATCATGGTCTCATAGCTCGAGGTAGGACAAATGCCAAATGTACTTTCACGGTGTAGAGGACGGTAAACACAAAAAAGGTGTAACAAATGCAGCTCTTGTGACTGAGTTTCTACTGGGATGAGTGGACAACTCTGCAGCCGTAATTCTTGGGGAGTGTTTGAAACGGTTGTTTCTCTTTTAATACCAGGAAATAGTATATAATAGATGTAACTCGTTAATACTTGTCGATTATCTGTAGTATATTCTTGTAAGTAATGTTTAAAGATTCTCGGTATTAGATGCGTCCCGTTTACACGTGAACATTGTATGTAGTAGCTGTTTCTGTTATGTGGTTTCTCAGTGGCAAAATGCTTAAGCTATCTGTCTCGCACTCTGAAGGTTGTGTGTTCGCTGTCTTACTGCGTCGTTCAGACCACGGGTGCACTTTCTCTTGAGACCTCTTGGAGTTATCGCTGGAGCTAGGGAGACCGTACCCTGCCCCGGTGGGGGGGGGGGGGGGGATTGCCGTTCTGCGCAAGGAGAGAAGATGGGGTACGACCCGATGCAGTGAAGTTAAACCGCTCGTGTTTAACGTCCAACATTTTATGTCTCCTTAATTCTGGGAGATTGTATGAAGGAAAGTCATTAAGTAACACATGTTTTATTATAAAGCACATGACAGATTATGGACAAGGGTAAAACATATTTCGGGACACAAACTGCATCTTAACTGATCCAATGCTAAACAAAAAGTAAATTTGGACCAAACATGGCACACAGTCAAATGAACAAGTATTATAATGTAAATGTCCATTCATTGAGCGTTGAAATTGTGGAAGATGCAACGAAACAAATAACACGATGGTCCTAGTACGGCGATATATTGTCCTTCTATCAAAAGGTTACATTTGACGTTATATTATCCTTTGGCATTGAATCAGTTAAGCAATACCCCGTGTAGAGGTGAGGATCGAACCGTTTGCCCATGCGCAATAGCCATTACAAAATCGCTGCCCCACAATTGACGTTCACCATGGACGAACAACGAGGTGTTATTCGTTTTTTTTGGGTTTGTTTTGATGATCGTGAAATCTACAGAAAATGATGGTTCAGTATTCTAACAGTTGGTTGAGTCAGTGTAGAGTGTATGAAAGGGTAGACGGATTTCAAAATAGAAGATAAAACGTTATTGATGAACCGCGTTGTGGGAGGTCGGCAAGTGTGGCAACTGACACAATTGAATGACAGACCGACCAGCCAGTCCATGACAACAGGGCACTCTCTATTGATTAAATAGCCGCAGATTTCAACATGAGTCACGGTGCTGCGTACACAATTGTCCATGATGACCTGGCATATAGGAAAATGTGGAGCAGATGGGTGTCAGGACAGTTTTCCGATGACCACAAATGTGGTAAAGGAGTTATATGTTAGTTGCATATCCTTTACAGGACGTCGCAGTCAACTCATCATGTTTTGGCTGTTTGTGATTTCTCGGCAAGTTAACGTTGAGTAGTTTGCCATTGCTTTCTGAACGACTGGCACCCATTCCCATGAATGAAAATCAACGCAGGGCGGTCTGCTTTCAAATCGCCCACAGCTGTTTCGATAGCGGTATGCAAGATTACGAATTGCATTCGCAACCCCTTCGCCACAGAGCCGGTAAAGGAGGCGGAGCAAAATTAGTTAAAGGCCACACATGATGATGGTTCTTAGAAGGCATCAACAAGCTAGTGGACAGATGGACCAAATGTGTTGTCAGGCAGGGGGACTATGTTGAGAAATAGCACACACACATTTTGGTCTACACTACTGTAAAAAAAATTAAAACAACAACAGTTATTCGTAAAATTCTTGTTACGTAATGACTTCCCTTCGTAATAGTTTAAATACAATTGACAAGTAATAATAATTGTGCGTATCATGATAGTGTAACAGTATTTGTTTAAATATAGCTGATAAGTGATACTAATTATCCTGTGTATAACATTGGCTCTATTCGATTAAATATAGTTGACAAGTAATAAACATCTTAACTCATTGATAATAGGATCGGCTGCACTTCTCTCAACATGTCAATTCAAGGCAATGTCATCGCAACGAACACGTCTTTCATCCTCGTTATGAGAGACACAGTTACCAGTGACGAGACTCTCTTTCTGCATCGGTGGATCTGCCACTGTTTTATCTCTCAGGCCATTTGCATCTTCGGAACGGTGACAAACGTCATCAACATTGTGTGCTTTGTGAAATTAGGCTTCAAAGACCCTGTCAACGTTACTCTATTTGGTAGGATTTTACTTTCATACAACTCATTGTATTGAGGCTTAGATTTAAATTAATGTCAATGTTTGAAAACACAAGTATAGACACATTGGTTATTTTATGTTAATGGTCTTCTTATTCTTCTTCTTCTGCCCTTTATCCCCCACTGGGACGTACGCTCTCAACCAAACCACGCCATGATGTCCTATCTTTCGCTATCTCCTGCAGTTTCCTCTATGTTCTCCCAGTATTATAATCTCTATAATTCTTGTCTCTGAGTGAGATTAGGTCTCCCGCTATTTCTTTTGCTTTGTGGGTTCCAGACAAGAGAGTCTATTTACAATGTCCTAAGACAGTGGTTCTCAACCTTTTTTGGCCCATGCACCCTTTCACCATATGTTCAGAATGTCATTCCCCCTTTTTACACACACACACACACACACACACACACACACACACACACACACACACACACACACGCACGCACACACACACACACACACACAAGCACGCACGCACGCACGCATGCACACAAATATACACCCAAACACACACACACACACGCGCGCACACACACACACACACACACACACACACACACATATATATATATATATATATATATATATATATATATATATATATATATATATATATATATATATACACCCGGTAAAGGAGGCGGATCTTACACACACACACACACATACACACACATAATTCAAGAAAGGGAGACGATCGCGTTTTGTGTGGTCTTAAAGCCAGCTGAGTCTGCCAATCTGTGGTCTTAATTCCCCCACCCCCCCCCCCTCCCCCTCCCACCCCAACCCCTCGCCATTTAATCCTGGAAACCCTAAAATTCCGCCCTGGGGGGAATTCCCCATAGGTTGAGAGCCACTGTTCTAAGCTTTTTCATTGTGTACCCTATCCAGCGCCAATCTGTTCGCCACCTCTGGGTTCACTGGAATTGGCTTACTTCTCTCCATGAGATGTACATTGGTGTTTCTGTCATATCATTTTATTCACTATTTATTAATGGCCTTATAGCAGATGGTAACCATAACTTCAGATGTATGCCTCAGATTACACATTAAGAGTTGCTCTACTCGTACATGTACACGATGGAGTAGTCCACATAGTAAATTCACGACTGTAACTGAATACTGCTCTGCTGATTAGACATACATAGAGAACTCTGTGATTTGTAACAATTTGGACTAACGTCATCTTTATAAGATAAGTATAATAATGTGCAGGATCTATTGCTCCCGTACTGTTAAGAGCTTTCTTTAACGTCTTGACATATTCTATCATACCATCCAGCAAGTAGCGTTAATGTTCTCTTTGATGCAACACTTCTATAAGTGCTTTCTTTAACGTCTTGACATATTCTATCACCCCATCCTGCAAGTAGCGTTAATGTTCTCTTTGATGCAACACTTCTATAAGTGCTTACTTTAACGTCTTGACATATTTTATCACCCCATCCTGCAAGTAGCGTTAATGTTCTCTTTGGTGCAACACTTCTATAAGTGCTTACTTTAACGTCTTGTCATATTTTATCACCCCATCCTGCAAGTAGCGTTAATGTTCTCTTTGGTGCAACACTTCTATAAGTGCTTACTTTAACGTCTTGTCATATTCTATCACCCCATCCTGCAAGTAGCGTTAATGTTCTCTTTGATGCAACACTTCTATAAGTGGGGAAAACAAAACTGCTCACATTATTTATAATGCCGCTATTTCAGCAATAGTTGTGCACTTTAGTATGAATAAATCAAGGCTTGTCCCTAACATTGGCGTGACATTTACTCCTTCTCTACGTATTACCCTATTCGGGTGATGGACTTACACCACCTTTTGTTTACAAGTCTGATGCCCGAATTGTCCAACGTATGATGGTGCCACGAGCTGCATGAGAAGGCGCATTGAAGCAGAGGAAAGCCCCTGGACATCATCCCGCGTCTTTTGCTCTTGACTTCTTTTCGTAACTTCTTGAGATGGCTTTGGCACTACATGGAGTACCGCCAAGAGGAAGGTAGTCGGTGAGTCTTATGCATCGCCAGTCCCAAATGAAGATTAGCATGCCTTTTCTTGCAGAGACTACCATCTTTGCGTGCTTTCGTGTTATTGAAGAGGAATGTAATCTACATCGCTCAGCCAAACAAAGAAAATTTTAAAAATGTGCACTAGTTATCGAACCATCGCACTTAGCAATTCTAGCAAAATTCTCATGTGAATTATCACAAAGAGGATCGAAAGCAAATTGGATAAAAATTACATGAAGTGCAGGTATGTTTCAGACATAACAGAGGAACCGCAACCATATCTTCAATACGAGAACTATCTTTGAGAAATGCATGCAGTAAAATATTCAAACTCACTTCATAGACTTACAATAAGGCTTTCGACAATGTTCAGCGTCAGAAATCGTGGAAAATCATGTGTGAAATGGAGTTTCTAGCACATTTGATCCACTTGATTAATCATTTTATCACGACTAGCAAGCAGCTGTCAGAGTTGCTGTTTAAACACCAAACTGGTTTGAGGCACTAAAGGGAGTAAAAAAGGACTGCATTCTCTCTCCATACCTCTTCAACGTATATACATCAAATGTAATGAGAAACATCAAAAATATTGATGCAAGAGGCGATTTTGATGAATTTGTGATTAGTGGAAATCCAAATTTCAGAACTCAGTTCTCCTCTCAAATAGTGCTGAAGGAATAGAATAACTGATCCTGTATGTCAAGAGACATTGTGCAAATCAAAATCTGTTTCTTAACGTAAACAAAACAAAAATAATTTCCACTGGCAAACCGACATGCCAACCAAAGGTCACAATCAACAATGAAGAAGCTAAAAATGCCACAAACTTTGCATATCTTGGCGCCATAATCAACAACATGGGGAAGTTTAAAAAGTTAAACGCAAATGGCATAGCAATGCAGAGATTTAACAGTACTAATAATCTGGTGATCGAATGAGATGGCAGAACATGACCGCCCACGCTTACCGGCATGGCACATGATGGATGGATAGATGGATGGAATAATCTACGGCACAAAACAAGCAAACAGGAAAAGTAAAATGTTTGAGAACATGCACTTTCCTGTGGCAACTTGGAGGAGAGGTTCTACAACCAGGACATCAGATTGGTGGCAAAGAGACGGGTTGAAGTGAATTGTCATAAATGGCGAGCGAAAACATCGGGAAGGGCTACAGTTAACTAAAGTGCAAAATTTTTTCGATCGTTCACGCTACATTCATATTATAGTTATAGATATGATACTATGACAAACAACAATATTAAGAAGAAGCTGTTATAAATCAGATACTAATATCTGGATTCAAGACAACAGAACATGTACAAGCATATGTTAAACACTGGCTTCTCCTTTATCTCTGATATTTGTCTGAAATACTAGTTCATCGTCTAAAGTATGTTATATAAATTCATATGCATCATTTGGCTGTCAAACTACACAGGGCTCATTTACACGGACTGATCTCCAAACATCAACAATAATACCGGTTCATTTCATGAACATTCTGTGTACAATCCAGTCCTTAAGATAAACTTATTTTGTATCATTATGTCTTCTTCCTCCACTCATAGTTATGAAGCATGGTGATTTATCAGTGAATTATCCTTATCTCAATATTGTTGCAGGTCTTGCGATA
The DNA here is from genome assembly GCA_014155875.1 of Cepaea nemoralis. Lineage (NCBI taxonomy): Eukaryota > Metazoa > Mollusca > Gastropoda > Stylommatophora > Helicidae > Cepaea > Cepaea nemoralis. Next base: position 439,195 of record JACEFZ010027701.1, on the reverse strand, counting down.
TCTGACCTAGGGAGTCTTGTGACAATGATCTGGTTTAATATATGCATGACACCAGTTATCCGAGACGCAGATCTTCCCTTTGATGTAGACGATATGTTGTATCTAGTAGGTGGTTGGCCGCATGCCATCTTCTCACGTATTACAAGCTTCCTGACAGCGTTTCTCACACTAGAGAGGTGCCTGTGTATAGCAATGCCTCTGAAGGTGTGTACGTGTTTATAATTGTACAAAAGTGAGTGTTCAGCTTCGATATAGTTAATACTGACTGGAACATGTAAAACCTGGAGGATATTGCTTTACTAGTGGTGACTTCTTGTATCTAGTATGTAACATTTTCCTAAGCGGCGGCGTAGTGGCTAGGCACTCACGCGCCTGCTGAAACAGTGGTCATGGGTTTGATCCGTACAGGAGAGAATTCGAATTTCAATAAATTTACATGGTCTCCCTGACGGACCAAGCCTAAAATTAGTACAACGAATAGCCTTGAAAGTAAAGGCGGCCGGTGAGATTCTAACAATAATACCCAGCGAGTGCCGATTGATCTATAAATATCTGCATCTAGCACGATATGCACAATGCGCCTTAAAGTGTGTAATAGAGTCCACTACTTCACTTACTTATATAACATTTTCTGGAGGTGAATTGATAAATACTGTCACCACTGATGCTAACTTAATGTAGACAACGATTAATTACACCTCTGTAAATTGGAAAGTAAACTTTGCTTAAAAAAACATGCTTAGTGTAATGAAACTAAACAGTTTGCACTGGCGTGATGCTCTGGCCCCACTAGCTACATTTTCATGATCTTTGACAGCAGAAGCCACAAACAATATATTGCACGATTTAGTGTCTGGTACATATCTCTGTGTCTCGTCAGGAGCATACTGCAGAGCTATATATCACAAGGAGTGAATAAATTAATGATGCTTTAGCTAAAGCAATTAAAGCACACAGTCAAAGGTATCGTTCGAATGTGGGACATATGTTATCCCCACGGTAATTTTTAATTTAACATGAATTCTTTCTGTTTGCATAAAACCGGCCGAACAGGCCTAATTGCTAACGCCTCACTATATTTGAACAATCGTTCATTATTCGTCGAATACATCATACGAAACGCTGTTTATTTGTTCACGCTATGACCAGATTCCAGCCTTCAGGAATCCGTATGCAGTCCAGAGGCTTTACAACGCCGCCCTCGTAATTGTCTCAGCATCTGATAAAATATGGGCGAAACGGTCTAAAATAAGTAAATGAATAACAAAGATGATAAGAATAAACCAACAGTCAGGTCTTAGTCAGATATAACTGAGCTACCGTATGACAGTAGACGGTACTACCTGCTTTCTGTCAGCGCCGAATGTTGGGCGGCGCTTACCAAACCCTGACACCCCACATTGTGCCAACGGCTTCGGGCGGAAGAGCGCAACTGGGAGGGTACAAGCCTTATCCTGGTGCGAGGAAATGCAACCTAAAGACAAAATGTCATGGCAGGGCAGACCAGGCCCTAAGCCTTAGTTGGCAGCTGGTCTAGGATCGAAGCTCCGACAGGCGGACAGTTAGAGCATTGCTTTGATGATCCGGCAGCTTCTGCAGCTTGTTTTGTTCCAGATGTATAGGTGTTACCTTTCCTCTGGAGTGAACTAGGCAGGCCGAGAGAGGGATCATGCTGCATGGGCAACACATGGTCTCTATATTTTAGCCCAGGCTTTGTGCTATGGAGAGGCAATAACTCCATCCCTGGTCTTAACCGGTCTCGGAATCAAAGCGAGAGGTAACTGTTACGGGTTATAAGTCCTTGTCAATTGGCGTAGACATGGGGCGCCACGCGTTGCCTCTGACGGTGGGAGACACCTACAGGTGTCACTGATCAGCTACCGCCCGCCTCAAGCTGGGCAGCCCCCGGCCAATTGGGTGCTGATCCGCCACAGCCTGCCTGCTTCAATGGGTGCTTGGGGCTAGGACAAAATCTGAATCGCAGGCTGTAAAACCAATGCACCAGGTACTAATAAAAAGAAAAATAGAAACCTCAAGCTACGGCTTGCAACCTGGAACGTAAGAACCATGTGTCCAGGATTTTCCACTGACTTGACGAATATTGACGATGTGAGAAAAACGGCTGTGATTGATGCCGAACTCAATCGTCTTAACATTGATATTGCTGGCCTGCAGGAGACTCGCCTCGCTGAGGAAGGGTCACTCAGGGAAAACAATTACACCTTTTTTGGAAGGGTAGAGGGCAGGCAGAAAAAAGGCAACATGGTGTGGGCTTTGCAGTGAAGAATTCGCTACTGGGAATGATTGAAATTCCAGCTGGAGGTAATGAAAGACTATTATCCCTGCGCTTGGCAACCTCTTGTGGTTTTGCCACCATTATCACTGCATATGCACCGACACTCGCTTCCCCTGATGATGTGAAGGATTACGTTCTATGAGGAGCTAGACTCTGTGATCAAGGCAGTTCCAAAATCCGACTACATTTATATGCTCGGTGATTTCAATGCTCGTGTGGGCAAGGACTCGAGTTCATGGCCAGTGTGCCTTGGAAAATACAACATCGGTCGCATGAATGAAAATGGGCAAAGGCTGCTGGAGCATTGCACCAGAAATGACCTATGTATTACAAACTCCTTTTTTAAAACAAAAGAGCTGCATAAGGTCACATGGAAACATCCAAGATCCGGCCATTGGCATCAGCTGGACTTCATTATCACACGGAGACAACATCTGAACCATACATCATTAACTCGAAGTTACCACAGTGCTGACTGTGATACGGATCATTCTTTGGTTGTTGCAAGGGTTAGACTGAGACCAAAGAGAATCTACACAGCTAAACACAAATCTAGCCCCAGGATTAATATTATTAACACTCACGATCCTGGAAAGTGCTTTGAGTTTCAACAGCAACTTGAAGACGCTTTCACTGATACATCAGAAAATTGTACAGTAAGTGAAAAGTGGAGTAAACTTAAGGAAACTATTTATAAAACAGCGGTAGGGGTTTACGGCACTGTGGATCATAAGAGGCAGGACTGGTTTGCGGCAAACAGCCAGATACTGCAGCCCTTGATTGATAAAAAGAAGATAGCTCTCTTAAGAAACAAGGAAAGAACAACGCGAAACACTCACTGGGCTGAAGCATGCTAGGAAGGATGTGCAAAAGGCTGCCAGGCAGTGTGCAAATGAATATTGGATCAAGTTATGTGAGTCCATTCAAATCGCAAGTGATAAGGGAAACATCAGAAGCATGTATGAAGGGATAAAGAAAGCCTGTGGTCCAATGATCAAAAGAAGTGCACCACTGAAAACCTTGACTGGAGAAATCATCACTGATAAGAAACAGCAGATGGATAGATGGGTAGAGCACTATTTAGAGCTTTACTCAAGTGAGACCAAACTAGCGGATGATGCCCTCAACGCCATAGAGGCCCTGCCAACTCTTGACCACCTGGACACACTTCCCACCATAACAGAAGTTAAGTGTGCTATAAATGAACTTGCATCTGGCAAGGCTCCAGGTAAGGATGGGATTCCAATAGAGGTTATCAGGAGTGGGCAAGACACACTCACTCTACAGATCCACCAGCTAATAGAGCTATGCTAGCGAGAAGGAAAAGTCCCACAGGATTTCAAAGATTCAAGCTTCATAAAGCTGTACAAGAACAAGGGCGATCGGAGCGACTGTAACAATTATATGGGTATCTTACTTCTGTGTATTGTTGGAAAAGTATTTGCCAGAATTGTTCTGCGCAGACTTCAAGTCCTGGGAGATCAAGTCTACCCCGAATCACAGTGCGGCTTCCGACAGAACCGGTCTACCATTGATATGATATTCTCATTGCGACAAATGCAAGAAAAATGCCGGGAACTAAATCAATCACTGTTTATTGCCTTCATCAACCTCACAAAGGCATTTGATTTGGTCAGTTGTGAGGGTCTGTTCAAGCACTAAAGAAGATTGGCTGCCCACCAACTCTTCTGTCCATTGTGGAATCGTTCCACACAGGCATGAAGGGTATAATCAAGTTTGATGGTGCAACTTCAGAAGAGTTTGAAATCAAGAGTGGAGTTAAGCAAGGTTGTGTACTATCCCCCACCCTCTTTGGAATATACTTTTCACTTCTACTGAAATATGCCTTTCGTGATCAGGATGCCGGTATATACATTCACTCACGCTCAGATGGCGGCCTCTATAATGCTCAGAGATTGAAGGCCAAGACCAAAATTAGGAGGGTACTAATCAGAGAGTTGCTTTTTGCGGATGATGCTGCAATTACGACCCACTCTGAGGAAGAATTACAACATCTACTATCTGCATTCTCCAATGCTTGTTCTGAATTTGGTTTAACAATTAACAAAAAGAAGACACAGATTATGTCACAAGGTGCACATGGGGTACCATCAATCTTTATTGACGACGCCGAACTGGAGATAGTAGACCATTTTACATATCTAGGATCAGAGGTAAATAGCAAATTATCCCTAGATCAGGAAATCAACATCAGGATTGGTAAGGCAGCAACAACAATGAACATGTTAGCAAAAAGAGTCTGGGAGAACAGGAAGCTTACTGCCAAAACAAAAGTCCTTGTCTACCAAGCCTGTGTCCTTAGTACTCTTCTTTATGGCAGTGAAACCTGGACAACTTACTCACACCAAGAGAAACGTTTAAACAGCTTTCATATGCGGTGTCTGCGAAGAATACTTGGTATTAAGTGGCAAGACAAAATCACAAATACTGAAGTATTGGAAAGATCAGGTTGTGTGACGGTGTGTTCCATGCTCAGTCTTCGTAGACATTTATGGATAGGACATGTTAGGAGGATGGATGATTGTAGAGTACCAAAGGACATCTTTTTTGGTGATTTACAGATGGGTAGGTGATCTCAGGGTCGGCCTCTACTACGATACAAAGATGTGTGTAAGCGGGACATGATTGATACAGGCATTGATAATGCACATTGGGAGCAAGTCGCCGCTGAACGTGTTGCATGGAGGGCAACTGTCAGAAATGGAATAAAGACAAAGGAGAAAATGATTTCAGATAAAGCACACACAGAGCATGAGAGACGTAAGATGGTGCATGAAGGCGGAAATGACCATGTTTTCACATGCATCCACTGTGGACAACCATTTGCAGCACGAATTAACCTTATTAGCCACACTCGCCACCGCCATGGGTCGTAGTTATTAAACCTTTTTGAAGCACAATGTACCAAACTATCGTCTTTCAAGACGGAAAGGTGCCAATGAAGAATAAACCATTCAAATATAAACCATGATCTCGACTGCTGAAATCTCACTCCTAGAGGGGGTGCAATACAACTTTCTAGTCAGAAATGTAGACACAGATGGTGATACAGATAGCGATATTAAATGTAGACACAGATGGTGATACAGATAGCGATATTAAAAGAACGTAAACGGCACGTAGGGCTTTAGTAGCAAATTTCTAGCTGTCAAAATAAAATAAACTTAGCTAACGTTAACGTTAAATATCAGTACTTCTGCATGTACAGTATACACAACATGTACAATATAGGTAGGACATAGACCTGGATGAAGTAACAACGGCAAGGAACATTGTATTTGAGAGCTTAATTTCTAATTTGGGATAACGGGCAAAAGTAGAAGATGCTTTTGTTGTTAATTCTGTGCACATCTGTGGTATAAACGTTGTCCTGTATCTACCCTTTTCTTGCTGCTTCCAGTATTTTGCACTTCAGTTCTCCCCTTGCTGTCTGTTCATGTCAAAGAAAAGGGCGCCGCGATATCAAAGTGTCCTAGACGTTGCCTGTCGGCTCGCTGGTCAAGGGGTCAAATTCCAACCTAGGCAGATTTAAAAAAAAATGATCAGGAACGCCAAGACTAACATTCCTAACATGGATACCTGGGCATGTGTTGGGAAGTTAGAGCGTAATACTGACCGCATTATTCTTGGAGTGCCAAATGGTCTATACAAATATCGGTCTAGCAACGTATGCACAGAACATAATATTGCGTGTTGACTTCACATGACTAAGAATGTATCCCTCGCCTTGACTCCACATGTCAAAGAATGTATCCCTTACCTTGACTCCACATGTCTAAGATTGTGTCCCTTACCTGGACTCCACATGTCTAAGAATGTGTCCCTTACCTGGACTTCACATGTCTAAGAATGTGTCCCTCGCCTTGACTTCACATGCCTAAGAATGTATCCCTCGCCTTGACTCCACATGTCTAAGAATGTATCCCTTACCTTGACTCCACATGTCTAAGATTGTGTCCCTTACCTGGACTCCACATGTCTAAGAATGTGTCCCTTACCTGGACTCCACATGTCTAAGAATGTGTCCCTTACCTGGACTCCACATGTCTAAGATTGTGTCCCTCGCCTTGACTCCACATGTCTAAGATTGTGTCCCTTACCTGGACTCCACATGTCTAAGAATGTGTCCCTTACCTGGACTCCACATGTCTAAGAATGTGTCCCTTACCCGGACTCCACATGTCTAAAATTGTGTCCCTTACCTGGACTCTACATGTCTAAGATTGTGTCCCTTACCTGGACTCCACATGTCTAAGAATGTGTCCCTTACCTGGACTCCACATGTCTAAGATTGTGTCCCTCGCCTTGACTCCACATGTCTAAGATTGTGTCCCTCGCCTTGACTCCACATGTCTAAGAATGTGTCCCTTACCTGGACTCCACATGTCTAAGATTGTGTCCCTCGCCTTGACTCCACATGTCTAAGATTGTGTCCCTTACCTGGACTCCACATGTCTAAGATTGTGTCCCTCGCCTTGACTCCACATGTCTAAGAAATGTGTCCCTTACCTGGACTCCACATGTCTAAGATTGTGTCCCTCGCCTTGACTCCACATGTCTAAGAATGTGTCCCTTACCTGGACTCCACATGTCTAAGATTGTGTCCCTTACCTGGACTCCACATGTCTAAGAATGTATTCCTTACCTTGACTCCACATGTCTAAGAATGTGTCCCTCGCCTTGACTCCACATGTCTAAGATTGTGTCCCTTACCTGGACTCCACATGTCTAAGAATGTGTCCCTTACCTGGACTCCACATGTCTAAGAATGTGTACCTTACCTGGACTCCACATGTCTAAGAATGTGTCCCTTACCTGGACTCCACATGTCTAAGATTGTGTCCCTTACCTGGACTCCACATGTCTAAGAATGTATTCCTTACCTTGACTCCCCATGTCTAAGAATGTGTCCCTCGCCTTGACTCCCCATGTCTAAGAGTGTTTCCAGTCATGCGAGTTGTCATTCTTTTATTACTCTAAAAATTATTATTAGTTCTGTTATGTTTTCTTGAACTTGTTCATTTTTCATTCCCCTCCCCTTCCCCGATCCAACTTTTAGTTATAATTTTGTAATTTTGTAAATTTTTTGCAAATTTATTTTGCGTATGTTCGTTGCCTTGATAAATTGTCTTATTCGTGGACTATATAATGCCGGTCTCCCTGGCCTAGAAGTTAGCGTCTTTCTCCGCAATCCCGTATAATCTCGTGAGTAACGTAACCAGGGCGACAATCGATAGCGGTTCTCGCCGCGTTGGTAACTTACGGGGTATGTGAGCCGGTCTTTCAGAAAGCAATGGCAAACTACTTGCCAAGAAATCAACAATCAGCTGAAAAATGTTGATGTTGACAGCGATGTCCTGTAAAAGATATGTTTAAAAAAAAAAAGGACCATATAATGCGAATGGTCAGATGTACACTAAAGATTATTGTCCGTAGATAAAGTTGTAATTTTGCTATTATGAAAAAAATGCTGCGTTTCTGTAAATAGTCTCCTTTGTCATTGCACATATAATTCTAAATTCCGTCTCACAGAATGTACACAACATGGTATTCATAAGATATCTTAACGACATCCACAATTTACAACTTTAATGTAAGCAAGAATGTCAAATTCCATTACAGTGTCTTAGGAAACCATCACCTAATCTCCATTGTAAAATATATTGGACTGTGTTCTGTATAAGAACCTTTTGTATGGATGTGAAACGTAGACAATAAGCAGACAAGCTGAAAAACATCTAATGGTAGTGGAAATGTGGTTTCCGAGGAAATGCAATACCATGGGCAGACAAAAAGAAACTAATGAGAAAGTCCTACAGGAAGCAGAAGAAACTCGTAAACTGATTATAGAAATAAGACGTAGACAGTCACATATTCTAGGGGCATATTATAAAAAAAGAAATAAACTAGAAAACTTGGTGACATCTAGCAAGATTGAGGGAAAAGAACAAGGGGAGAGCAGAAAAGTAAATACCTGGATGGCTTGGCCATGTGTCATGGCCGATACAGGAACACGGGACTGATCCACGACTCTGGTGATCGAGTGAGATGGCGAAACATGACCGCCCACGCTTATCGACCTAGCACATGGTGATGACGATGTATTATGTTTGTAACTCATGTTTCCATATTGAATAGCCACTGTATTGGTCTCTAATTTATTGATTTATCTTTCCAGGTGAAAAGCATATTTACTTCGCAAAGTGTGACTATCTTCGTTGTGACATTCTATATCCTCCTTCTTGGAAGCGTTTCTCCTGTGTATTTTGTGACCAGACTTGGAATGGTGTTCATTGCTTCAAGAAACAAGACGATCCTGGCAACTATTCCCACTGAGGGTCGAGCGAGTGTCTACACGGCCACACTAGCTGTCAACAACGTCATTATTCCATTTGCCGCTTTCGCAATGGTCATTATTTGCACCGCTACCCTGGTTGTTAGTTTGCACAGAAAAACGCAATGGCGCCAGTCTGCTGTTGCTAATTCTGAAAAAGTGTTCAGTCGAGATCAGAAGATATCTAAAATGATTTTAATAATTTCTACAGTTTTCATTATTTGTTTCATTCCTTCTTGTGTGTCTTGTTTGGCCATGACCATAGAACCTGAAATTGACATGTATGGGAGGTTTAGAAATACATGTTTGCTTATTTTTGGGATTAATTTTACCTTAGAATCTGCAAATTCATCTGTGAATATTTTTATCTATTATAATATGAGCAGCAAATTCAGAGCTAAGTTTCGAGAACTATTTAGAATGTCTTCTATGTAATATAGAACAAACACTTTTGTCTTTGTTCACGTTATACGAGTATATTGTCAGCATAATACACGGTCGCACACTTATTAGACGCCTGAACTTGTCGCTTGCCAAAGTGAGAGAAAGATTGGCCACTACTCCTCCCCGCTCCCAGGTCTACAAAAAGAGGTCGCGCTATCATATCACAGACTCATTGCAGCAAACTGCTGCAGTACACATTATATTTTATTTTATTATTGTATTGTCATTGATCAAGAGCAGAATAGGGCAAGCAAAGGCTGCATTTCAGAAAATGAAGACTATCTTATGCAATAAGTAACTATCATTGAATGTAAGAAAGGGAGTGCTGAAGAGCTATATAGAACCTGTTTTGCTGTATGGCTGTGAATCTTGAATGTAAATGAACAAATTAGGAAGACATTGGAAGCAAAAGAGATGTGGTTACTTAGACGAATGTTGTGAATTCCTTGGACTGCCAAAGTAACTAACAACGAATGCCTTAAAGAGGCTAAGAACATTAAATACAACAATAAGAAAGAGACAAACAGCTTATATTAGTCATGAGATGAGAAGAGAGGTGCTGGAGAACATCGTGACAACTGGAAAGATTGAGGGGAAGAGAGGCAGAGGCAGACCACGAGAAATGATGCTGGATGGATTGCGACGGTGTCATGGAGGAATATCAACGGTAGAGTTGATCCAGAAAACCAAAGACCGAGATTTGTGGAGTGTCATGAACACCTACGCCAGTCGGCACGGCACTTGATGATGATGATTGTCATTGCATGCATAAAAAGACAAGACGATTTCGAAGTCATAAGACTAGTTATCATAGCATTAGCACACGATGACTCCACTCAACGCAATCCCAAGTGATTAGTGGCCAGCCAGAAAACAGGTAATAGTATTCACAGATTCGCTGAGTTCGTTTAAAGACCTGAAGGGGTAATTCTAAACGAGGATTGAAATAAATAACAGCATTAAGCGTTTGGTTTGATACGATCCATCCACCCATCCATCGTGTGCCATGCCGGTAGGAGTGGGCGGTCATGTTTTACCATCTCACTCGATCACCAGAGTCGTGGATCAGCTCCGTGTTTCTGTCTCGACCATGCCACGAGGTCACGCCATCCAGGTATTTGCTTCTAGATCTTCCCCTTGGTCTGTTCCCTTCGATCTTACCAGTTGTCACCAAGTTTTCAAATTCATTTCTTCTCATAATATGCCCAAAAAATTTTGACTGTCTACGTCTAATGTCTCTAATCAGTTTTACAATCTTCATTTGTTTCTTGAAGGACTTGTTCATTGGTCTTTCTGGCTGTCCATGGTATTCTTTGCATTTTCCTCAGAAACCACATTTCTACAGCCATCAGATGTTTTTCAGCTTGACTGCTCATTGTCCAAGCTTCTCATCCATATAAAACTACAGGTTCTATGTAGCACCTCAACACTCTTTTTCTCGTTTGATTTGACATCGTTTATTGGTCAGTATGTTTTTCATCTTGCTAAAGGCTACTTTTGCCATGGTGATTCTTGTTCTAATCTCTTCAAGGCATCTCCCATCAGATGTTATTACTGTTCCGAGATAATTGTACCGATTCACTTGTTGAAGAATATTCCCATTTACTTCTGTGGTATTTCGTTCTTCCTAGTGACGACCATAATCTGTGTTTTTTTACAATTTAATTCTAACCCTAGCTGTTCACTGTGTGTAACAACCGCATCTACTAAATGTTGCAGGTCCAGTTCATTGTCTGCAATCAAGACTGTATCATCTGCATATCTAATGTTATTGATGCATCGTCCCCCAATGTTGATTCCCTCCATATCTTCAATATTTCTGAAAATACTTTCACTGTACAAGGAAAACAGATCTGGAGACATTACACATCCCTATCTCACACCTCTCTTAATAGACTGATATTGGCCTACTTCATTATCAACTCTTATGGGAGCTTGTTGTTTCCAATATATGTGTTTTTACAAGTCTAAGGTCTTTTCCCATCAATTTGTAGTCACGATAGACGCATATTTTAGAGTATATCTTATATTACGCGTTAATGGTTTCGACATTGAAAGAAAGAGGAGCACAACCAGAGCACTCGCCCCCATCAACATTTATAGTGATCTTTGGACAACACAGTTTATTTGATATCTTACACCGTGACCAGCATCATCCGGCCGCCGACACGTCCATAAAAGAGCATATTTCAGTTATCTAGAGCCAATCCGCCTACGACGAGGTCGTATCATAACTGAGATATAAACAACAGAGAATGGTACAAGGGGGCTGAGTAGGTCTCGAGGTATAGTGTCCGCCTCGAGTGTTGGAAGTCACCGGGGGTTCAAGCCGCGGTGAGGGGCCGAGAGTTTTTCACGTGGACTTCTAGTAAAAAAATTTCCCCTGGTCTCAGGGTAGTGAGATCAGATACCCATGTCTATTTTTGCGCACGTAAAAATCCCTTGGCAGTTGGAAATCGAAAAAGAGTAGCCTAACGGGCAAAATTTCGAGTTAAAAATCTACCCAAAGTATTTCAGGATCCTCACCAGTGCTATGGAGTTCGTGTACTGAGCTGAGATTATCCGGACTCAGGCCTTGAGTAAGAGTAGAACGAAGGACTTATGGGTTACACCCGTGTGTCGTGATGTTGATTCGTAGGACTAAACTAAACTAGAGAATGGACACAAGACAGCTGTCCAGAGACTTGCACCTGTGCTTAGTAGTAAGTTATTACACATAACCCTCACAGTGGGCAGGATCCATGTCTTACTTTCCGGGAAAGTACGCCATGGCCAAAGACAAGCTATTTAAAGCTTAAACGTGTGATCCAGACGAACAGTATAGTGGGACATCTTCTATCATAGTTGGCCGCTGTATTATTAATGAAAACAAGTGTAGCAATGTCTAACATGGCGATACACAGGACAAATGAAAACTCTTTCATCATCATCATCATCATCATCATCATCATCATCATCATCATCATCATCATCATCATCATCATCATCATCATCATCATCATCATCATCATCATCATCATCATCATCATATCATCATCATCATCATCATCATCATCATCATCATCATCATCATCATCATCATCATCATCATCATCAAGTAGCCTGCAGCTGGCGTAGGCTTCATGGCTCTCCACAGATCTCGGTCTTTGGTGTTCTGGATCAACTCTGCTGATGGTATTCCTCCATGCCACCGTCTCAATCCATCCAGCATCATTTCTCTTGGTCTGCCTCTGCCTCTCTTCCCCTCGATCTTTCAGTTGTCACGATGTTCTCCAATGCCTCTCTTCTCATCACATGACCGAAGAAAGCTGTTTGTCTTTTCTTATTGTTGTATATAATGTTCTAGTTTCATTAGCCTGTTCAGGCAGTCGTTGTTAGTTTACTCTGGCAGTCCAAGGAATTCGCAACATTCGTCTCAGGAACCACATCTCCGTTGCTTCTAATTTCTTCTTACTTTGTTCATTTACATTCCAAGATTCACTACCATACAGCAAAACTGGTTCTATATAGCATTTCAGCACTCTCTCACATTCAGTGAAACATTCTGACCAATAAAAACATAGTAACTGAAAACGAGAAAAAGAGTGTTGAAGTGCTACATAGAACCTGAACTTGTGTATGGATGTGAAGCGTGGACAATGAGCAGTCTAAGCTGAAAAACAGCTGATGGCTGTGGAAATGTGGTTTCTGAGGAAAATGCAAAGAATACCATGGGCAGACAGAAAAAAACCAATGAACAGTCCTTCAAGAAACAATGAAGATCGTAAACTGATTAGAGTCATTAGACGTAGACAGTCAAAATGTTTGGGCATGTTATGAGAAGAAATGACTTGGAGAACTTGGTGACGACTGGCAATATCGAAGGAAAGAGACCAAGGGGAAGACCAAGAAGTAAATACCTGGATGGCTTGGCCACGTGGCATGGTCGAGACAGGAACACGGAGCTGATCCATGACTCTGGTGATCGAGTGAGATGGTAGAACATGACTGCCCACGTTTATCTACATGGCACATGATGGATGGATGATGACTTATTGCATACGATACTCTTCATTTTCTGAAATGTGGATTTTGCTTGCCATATTCTGCTCTTAATCTCTGTTGTACATCTTCCATCTGTTGTTATAAATGCCCGTAGGTATTTAAAATTATTTACTTGGTTAAGAATTTTCCCTTCTATTTCTATTTCACATTTCACCAATTTCTGTGACATCACTGTTGTTACTGTTTTCTTGATATTCAAGGAGAGTTCTTTCTTTGCATTCTTTGTTATTACAATGTCCAACAATTGTTGTAGGTCTGTTGAATTATCCGCCACCATTACTGTGCCATCTGTATAGCGTATATTATTTATATTATAACCTCCGATTATATCTCATTATAATTCTGAGTAGAAGCTTTGTGATATGGTTTATGAGGTTAATTGTACGAAAATCTTCACATTCAATTGCTCCTGGTCTTTGTGGTGCAGCTATAAATACATATTTGAGCGTATCAATGGGTAAATATCCACTGCTGTAAATATCATTCAACATTTTGGTTAATATATCTACTCCATATTCTCCCAGTACTTCTAATTCTTCTAATGTGATTTCATCTGGCCCAGCTGTATGTCCTTTCTTCATATGTTTATTAGCAACAGCGACGTCTTCTTTTAGAATAGGTGGACCTTCTAAGTTACTTTCTTTGGTACTTCTTCCCTTTCTCCATCATATAATTCTCTTATATACTCATTCACATATTTCATTAAAGCACCCCCTGGAATAATATCTTTCCTGTTTTTGATGTCAAACACCCTGTATTTATTCTCATTTTTCTTCCAGAGAGCTCATTGATTTGTCTGTGCATATTTTTTCTATCTTTAATGGAATTTAAATACCACCCTTCCCCCCTTCCCTCCCATGAAATCCTTTATTTCATTATCATACTTATTATCCTCGGTAGACCTTCATCATGTCGGTTATACTTGTAATAGGAAATCGTGTTAATATGCCACTATACAGAAATGTAATGTACTGGCGTTCTGACTCATTCCTGTCGTATCTTAATATTTTTGAGCATATACACGTCACTGATTGTGTCCTCTGCCTGAACCATCTATGATTTTCCCTTCTCAGTGGCCCTTATCTGTATTCAAAGCTTCTTGCAGGGGATATTCCTTGTCCACGGGTGCCATGAATGTATATTCAAATATAATATATCAAAACATCAAAACTCGACTCGCCGTCCAAACCAAATAGTCCGGCAGAATAACTGGAGCAACTTCAATAAATGTGAAATGACTGGAGGCAGGCCGACATTTGTGGCAACGCAATATTTATTTATGTAGAATAGCCTGTGACGTTAATAACAATCAAAATCGCCGTTCCTATGTTGATGAGAGGGTCAGCGATGGGTGAATATATAAACGCACAATGCTGAACATTTTTATATTAAGTTAATCTATTGCCAAAAAAATGCTTAGCTGCCTAGCGTGATTGAACTAGCACCCTTGCCGCCTCTCATAATATCAACTACTTACAAACTCTTGTTTGTTGACACTGGCTAACCTTGAGCCGTCCGTGCGAATTTTGATTTAAATACTCATGGCCAATCGTCAGTCCTTACTTTGGAGTGTGTTTTGATCATCTATCTGTCATAAGTGATAGTTCCCTTCAGCATTTCCATCTTCTAAAAGATTTACGTTAATAATTCGCCTCTGAGAATTTTATGTCGCCTTCCTTGTTGTCAGCCGCAGGCCTAACTCCCGGTTGCTAATGTATCACGCCGTGAAGTTTTTCATATTGTCACGTCACTTGGCGACTTTTGCTATCTGTTGCTTTGAGATTACTCTTCGGATTCTTTCTCACTTATAAATTCTGTCTCTCATTCTGAAGTGCTACATGGCAGCGGGCACTCGGAGATACGACTTAGCCTGCTGCACACTGAGTCTGTCCGCAATCGTTGGAAAGCCAGGATGTATCTCATAAATATAAAAAGTTTAACGTACTGTCGATATTTATACATAAAAAATCGCCGTTTACTTGATTCTTCCAAAAGATAAATCTAATTTGATAATTTCTAAGCCCTAAATTTTATACCTACATTTTATATAAGTTTACGTAACTCCCCTTATCGGTTGACTAATCTTAGATCTTTAGATGGTGCGTATAACCCTTAGCACGAAGTGTTAAGGTAAGTGGTTTCCAGAACCAGCAGTGGTAGTTTCATACATTCCATCCATCATGTGCCATGCGTGGGCGGTCACGATTCGCCATTTCACTCGATCACGAGAGTTTGTGAATCAGCTCAGTGTTCTTGTCTCGACCATGCACGTGGTCAAGCCATCCAGGTATTTACTCTCTGTCTTCCCCCTGTTCTCTTCCCCTCGATCTTGCCAGTTGTCACCAAGTTTCTCCATTTATTTTCTTCTCATAACATGTCCAAACAATTTGACTGTCTACTCTAATTTCTCTAATCAGTTTACGATTTTTCATTTGTTTCTTGTAGGACTTGGTCATTGGTTTTTCTGCCTGTTCATGGTATTGTTTGCATTTCCTCAGAAACCACATTTCAAACAGCCATTAAATGTTTTTCAGCTTGTCTGCTCATTGTCCACGTTTCACATCCTACAAAAGTACAGGCTCTATGTAGCACATCAACACTCCTTTTCTCGTAGCAATTGACATCGTTTTATTGGTCAGTAAGGTTTTCATCTTTCAAAATGTTACATTCACCATGTCGATTCTTGTTCTAATTTCTTCAAAGGTATCTCCCATAAGATGTTACGACTGTTCCGAGATAATGTATCGATTCACATTGTTGAAGAATATTTCCATTTACTTGTATATTACATTGTGGTATTTCCTTCTTCCTAGTGGCGACCATAATCTGTGACGACTTACAATTTAATTCTAACCCTAGTTTATCTCTGTGTTAAACAACCGCATACTACTAAATTGTTGCAGATCTCTGGTCATTGTCTGCAATCAATACTGTATTATCCGAATACCTAATGTTATTGATGATTCTTGTTCCAATGGTGATTCCTTTCATATCTTATTCATTTCTGAAAATATTTACACTATACAGGGGAAAAAAAGTTCTGGAGACATTACACATCCCTGTCTCACACCTCTCTTAATAGACTGATATTGACCTACTTCATTATCAATCCTCATGGCAGCTTGTTGTTTCCAATATACATTGTTTGTAAGTTTAATGCCCTTTGTGTAGTCAACAAAGCAAATATGTAACTCTTTGTTTACTTCTATAGAACGTTCAATTACTTTTCTCAGCACATACACATAATTTATTGTACTCTTGCCTTCCACAAACCCACATTATTCTTCTCCTATTTCAGGTTGCATTTTCGTCTTAACTCTTTGCATGATAATTCTTAGCAAAATTGTCGTGTCGTGACTCATATACTAATTGTACGATGTTAATCACATTCCAAAGCTCACGGTTTCTTTGGGATTGCAATAAATACTGAATTACATAAATCAAGAGATATATCTCCAGTATCGTATGTTGTGTATATCAGTCTGGTGACTTGATCAATTCCATATTCTTCTAAAGTAATTAATAGTTTCTGTGGTGATGTTGTCTGAACCGCGGGATTTGCCAGTGTTCATATGGTAAAGAACATTCAGAACATCTGTCTTCAAACGGACGGTCCTTCATTATTATTTGAACATCATACTATTCTCTGTAATAATCATAAAGGTTTTTCTATTTAATCTGACCATACATGTAAAATTTGATCTTTTCTATTACGCTGTTTCCATCTTTTGTTTTTAGGCAGCCTGTTGATTGTACGTGTTCTTTTATTAATAAATTCCTGGATTCTATTGTGCATTAAATATTGTATTTTTACTGTTGTGATGTTTTTCAATGTCTATGCAATTTTTCTCAAGTCTTGCTTCTTTTAGCCTCCTTTCACAATATTCTGACTTTTCGGTGAATTTCTTCATACGAGTATTTGGCAGGATTACATTTGTTGCGTCTTCTTGTTTTCATTAGTTGTAACATTGCTTCAGTTATCCATATCTTATTTAATTTTGGAATTGTTGTTTCTGCAGCCAAACTGATTACATTCTTCAACATTTCCCTTTGTTCATCCAGATCTTGAAATAGGATCTCTAGATAAGACAACATATCAAATAGATTCTTTCCTTCTATGTTAAAATTGTCTTGCATTTTTTCTAATTGTTATTTGCACACAGATCATATTTAATGTTCCCTTTTGTATACTTGAATTTCTTTAACTTTACCCTCAATGTGCCTGCAAACAATCTGTGATTACTGTAGCAGTCTGCATTAGGGACTGTCCCCCCCCCCCCCCCCCCCGATTATTAACGCATTTTGAAACCGTCTGCCATTCAGAATGTAATTAATCTGGTTTCTAGTCATACATTAGCCCTGTTAAAACTTCCATCTAGTCTGAAATTCCTCCACGTGACTGGGAAGTTTACACGTTAGTCTGAAATTCTCTCAGTCTGAAATTCACCGAATTCGTGTTAATCGGGCATACTTTTACGACAATTTGTTTCCCAAACTGTTTGAATTTGCCATACCACATTGCATTTCCTAACTTTCGAGAACAGAACTGACGTCAAATTTGCGGTTAGACGACGTTGTAGAAACCTAGTTGTTTGCGTTTAATGACTTTGGGTGTGTTATGTGTTGGCTGAAAAAAAATGGCGGTGTACTGACATCCTGGTTAATTCATGTCTGTTTCACTGATTGTTTGCTTTGTTTATGGCATGTCCAGATGAGATATATGTAGTTGTAGGTAATGAGGAGGGGGAGGGGAAGGGAGAATGCTCTGTAAATGTGTGATTGCTGTATGTTGCTTCTAACTGACATTAGGCTATCTGTCTGAGTAGTAGAAGAAGAGGTGGTAGTAGTTATCATCTTATATGTGTCAGTTGTAGTGGTGGTGTTTGTATATCTTGTGTGTTAATTCTTGTAACAAGTTTTCATTTCTTTGCATTGCTTTCATGTATATGTTGTAGAAATTTGACAATATGCTATCATCATGTGATCTGTTTAAGTCTCGTGGTGATATTTCGCCGTGTGTCTTTGCTTGTATACTGTTTGGGGAGATCTCCATCTGTTTTATTGTCTTCTGTGTTTAGTGTCGTGTAAGAGAAAATCGATACGCCATTCGTCCTAAGATAAGAGTTGTAGGTATAATAGGCGTTCATTTGAAATCCGTTCGTGCCGCACCGAGAGTAATTGTGTACGTTGAACATGATCATGTTATAGTCAATGAATGAAAGAGCACGTGCTTATCGTCCCAAGTTGCATAGGTTTTGTTTCAGACAGTCGAAAAAATGGAGGTTTGATCCAAAATCCGTCCAAAGAAGCTCAAAGAGCAGTGATTCAGTTTCTTTCATTTGAAGGATGTCGACCAGTAGACATTCATCGAAGAATGCAGGCAGTGTACGGTAACAATGTGTGTCGAAGACAACAGTGACAAAATGGGCACGAATGTTTCGGAAAGGACTTCAGTTAACGACAGATCTTCGACGGCCGGGTCAACCGCATATTGTTGCAACAGAAAAAGACCACCGCCAAAATTGATGCAGCAGTACAGACGAAAATTGGGACAATTCAAAACGTCGTTCAAAGGAAACTGCAATATCGGAAGGTGTGTTCACAGTGGGTACCACGGATGTTAACCGACCACCAAAAGAGGAACGCATGGGATGGTGTTTGAACTACTTGCTGCATTACAGAGTGGAGAGTGATGCATTTCTCTTCCGCATAGTGGCAGGCGATGAATCATGGTGTCACCACTTTGAGCCGAGCAGCAAAAGAGAGAGCATGCAATGGAAGCATGCTGGATCACCAAAAGCCAAAAAAATCAAGTTACAGGTTTCCGCTGGTAAGGTTATGCTGAGTGCATTTTGTGACATTGAAGGGCTATTGTTGGCCGACTTTAAAGAACCTGGCGTCAACATCAACTCTACCCACTACTTGCAAACACTAGACAAGCTGCAAAAAGCCATCAAGAATAAATGACCCGGCATGCTTTCTCACGGTGTGATTTCGTTGCACGATAATGCTTGTCCGCATGTCGCAAATATTGTGCAAGAAGCATTAGCAAGGAAGAAGTGGGCAATTTTGAAACATATAGTCTATAGTCCTGATTTGCCACCATGTAATTTTCATTTCTTCGGACATAAAAAAAAAAGAAAAAAAAAAAAGAAAAAAAAAAAAAAGAAGCTCTCAATGGGAAACGATTTCACACAGATGCAGACGTAATGAACGCGGTAAACACTTGGTTCAGTGAGCAACCATAATCCTTTTTTTGTGGACCACATTCGCCTCCTAACTAAGCAATGGGATGCTGGCCTGAATTCTTACAGTGACTTCTTCTGACCAAACCATGGTGCATAATTCATTCAAAATGAACGCTTTGTTTAATTCTACCACACCTGTTAATGTTACTTTATGCTTTTGTAATAAAGCCATTGGAACGGGTTTCAAGTGAACGTCCGTAATAAATAACAGATACAAGAAACACGACACTGAAAACAATAACAACATATAAAAGAAAATTACAAACTCGTCATAAATGATCATAATATATAGTTCTATTGACACCACTGTAAAATGTTGAAAGGACTTGGCGGGGCTGCGACGGTGGTTGTTTGGTGTGGTGTGGTAGCAGCTGCAACACAAACATCGGCAGGGGACGCTAAGTTGTGCCCAACGTGGGTTATAAACAGGTGTGGGGGGAGGGTTATTTATTAACCCATCGGAAATTTCTTGCATGATAAAGATTAAAAACTAGACGCTATTGTTGAATCTACACAATATTTAGTGTTGCTCGTTGTGAAGTGCATACTAAAAACGCCGTTGTCAAAATCATGTCTATTGTTAATTATTTTTGGCAGTTCCAATACACAGGCATTATTGACAGAAACGTAAAATTTCGAAGATTGTTGTTTCTCTATGTCTAAGTAATGTGTGGTGGCTATAATTTATCATGAATCTAATTTATCATGAATCTAAATTCAAACAACAGTTGAATAAAAACGTATGAAGTCACAGTATTTTGTTGTTCTTGTGAACGTGAGAGGTTGTTGGTGTGCTATATAATACATAAAATAAGCCTTGTCTACCATATAGACCCCAGGTAATCGGTGATTGTCTAACATCGATTGTGGATAAATTCTAAGGCCAAACCCAGAATGGTTATAACCAAAATGTTGACGATGGTTTATAGTGATGTATTCGGTCCTTATAAGTACTTAATAGTAAATTCTTCGGATGTATCTCCGAATCGACTCAGGAGAAGACTCTCCAATTTAGCAGACCAAGCTAAAGAGTGTTTTGTGTCTGGGAACGTGGAAGGTACACAGACATCCAGTTGTAGATTTTGTTATGTGATGTGATGCTACTCCAGTTATCTATGAATATTGATGCTATTCCAGTTGTCTGTGTAGAGAAAAAAACGTCATCCTTGGATTGTGTATCACTGACTGGATAGAGGATTTTGTCTTGTTTAGGTTGTTTTGCGCTGACAATTCTGCGGGCGCTTTTCTCTTACGTAATTTTGTTAATGATTTTGAGGCTGTAGTAGTTCCCGATGATGCTGTTGTATGGTCATTTGTAATGTTTTGTTGTAAAGTGTCTTTTCTTATGTACAGCCGATTGAGGATGGAACAAGAGGGATCTTGTTCATTGATGATGTGGCTATTTGTAACGTGTCGGGCGATATAATTAGCCCATTGGAACACTTTGCCACACGTTGCAGAAAAGTGCTTCTCCGATGCTTGACCAGTAGACATAGTTATTTTATTTAAGTTCGCTAGTAGCGTAATAATGAATCAATCAACAGCAGACTTGAAATAAGTACACAGCGAGACGTTGAATATGACGTTGAATGTTATTAGGTCGAACATTCTCCAAAGGCAACTAACTAGACGTTGACTAGTTTTGTAAGTCCATATCCAAATAGCAAGATGTACAGTTCTCAAGTCTATAAAGCTTGAAAACATTTTCCAAGTCTTTGTTTCAATCGCTGATGAAATCTTTGCTGATCAAGTTGTAAACAATGGCAGGATATTGATGTTGCTTGCACTTGGCATCCGTAAGGATACGAATCTGGTTAATAATTCTTACAATGCAGATGCGAATGTCCAAGAACTGGAAGAAAAATTCGCTACATATGTAGGCACATATATGGCTGATAAAGTAAGTCAATGGATGCTGCGACAACAGGGCGGCTAGCACAATTTCTATTCTGGATGCAAACAACAGTTGAATAAAAACGTATGAATCACAGTATTTTGTTGTTCTTGTGAACGTGAGAGGTTGTTGGTGTGGCTATATAATACATAAAATAAGCCTTGTCTACCATATAGACCCCAGGTAATCGGTGATTGTCTAACATCGATTGTGGATAAATTCTAAGGCCAAAACCCAGAATGGTTATAACCAAAATGTTGACGATGGTTTATAGTGATGTATTCGGTCCTTATAAGTACTTATTGTAATGCAGGAAACAATCAGTAACCCCGGTGGAGCCTGCCTGTTAGTGAAAAGACCCTGAACGTCCAGAAGACGTCCATACGCCCAATGTTTGCCACTCTCCTCCATACCAGACGTACCACATTAATACTATTTAATCCACGGCAATTCAATTCTCTTAGGTAGTAGAAACTCTTTGAGCATGAAAGTTTGATATTTGAGCTGTCTTTCTCTGTTATAGGCCTGTTATAGGCGGTTATATCGGAATATAATAGCCGTTAGCTCTAATTTAGAATCAGCATTACCATCATGTGGCGTGGCGATAAGCGTTGGCGGTCATGTTTTCGCCATCTCACTCGATCACCAGAGTCGCTCTTTATTCCCGTTTCGACCATGCCAAGTGGCCAAACCATCCAGGTATTTACTTCTCTGCCGTCCCTTTCTTACCTTCTTCTCGTTCTTGCCATTTGTCACCGAGTCCTCCAATTTATCCCTTCTCAATAAATATTTTTGGGGTCACGGTATGAGAAGAAATAAATTGGAGGACTTGGTGACAACTGGCATGATCGAGGGAGGGAATAAAAAGGAAGGCAGAGAGTAAATACCTGAATGGTATGGCCACATGACATTCCCAGCTAAATCACCAGAATGTACTGTGGCATTCCCAGCTAAATCACCAGAATTTATTGGCATTCCCAGCTAAATCACCAGAATTTATGTGGCATTCCCAGCTAAATCACCAGAATGAACTGTGGCATTTCCAGCTAAATCTCCTGACTTCGCTTCCGCTGCAGGCGTGGTTCTTACTTCAACTAGTGCTGGAGGCGGTATAGTAGTGCCTGCTGGCTTCAAGTCACCACTTTCGTCAACAATTTGCTGTGGGGAATATTGGACAAAACTTACTTTTAGCTGAAAAAGCTTTCGACTGCAGGATGCATTTTCCCACTCATTTCATTGGCCTCAAGATAATAAAAGACCTCTTTTGCAGTATAGAAAGCAATTATTGATGCTTTTTACAAGGAACAATAGTATAACCGAAATGTAATATCAAAAGTAATGGAACCAAACTGAAACAAGTAAATGAATGTTGATGTTTTAATACTAACATATAGAGATGTATTAACGCAAATAAATGTAGCGTAGCCCAAGCAAATAAGCATGTAACAAGATGAAACACATTCTCTGTAATTTATCTGTGTCAACTGATGTGCTGAAAACATCGTTTTATTGGTCAGTAAGGTTTTCATCTTTCAAAATGTTACATTCACCATGTCGATTCTTGTTCTAATTTCTTCAAGGTATCTCCCATAAGATGTTACGACTGTTCCGAGATAATTGTATCGATTCACTTGTTGAAGAATATTTCCATTTACTTGTATATTACATTGTGGTATTTCCTTCTTCCTAGTGGCGACCATAATCTGTGACTACTTACAATTTAATTCTAACCCTAGTTTATCTCTGTGTTAAACAACCGCATCTACTAAATGTTGCAGATCCTGGTCATTGTCTGCAATCAATACTGTATTATCCGCATACCTAATGTTATTGATGATTCTTGTTCCAATGGTGATTCCTTTCATATCTTATTCATTTCTGCAAATATTTACACTATACAGGGGGAAAAAAGTTCTGGAGACATTACACATCCCTGTCTCACACCTCTCTTAATAGACTGATATTGACCTACTTCATTATCAATCCTCATGGCAGCTTGTTGTTTCCAATATACATTGTTTGTAAGTTTAATGCCCTTTGTGTAGTCAACAAAGCAAATATGTAACTCTTTGTTTACTTCTATAGAACGTTCAATTACTTTTCTCAGCACATACACATAATTTATTGTACTCTTGCCTTTCCACAAACCCACATTTATTCTTCTCCTACTTTCAGGTTGCATTTTCGTCTTAACTCTTTGCATGATAATTCTTAGCAAAATTGTCGTTGTCGTGACTCATATACTAATTGTACGATGTTAATCACATTCCAAAGCTCACGGTTTCTTTGGGATTGCCAATAAATACTGAATTACATAAATCAAGAGATATATCTCCAGTATCGTATGTTGTGTATATCAGTCTGGTGACTTGATCAATTCCATATTCTTCTAAAGTATTAATAGTTTCTGTTGTGATGTTGTCTGAACCGCGGTATTTGCCAGTGTTCATATGGTGAAGAACATTCCGAACATCTATCTTCAAAACGGACGGTCCTTCATTATTATTTTGAACATCATACTATTCTCTGTAATAATCATAAAGGTTTTTCATTTAATCTGACCATACATGTAAAATTTGATCTTTTCTATTACGCTGTTTCCATCTTTTGTTTTTTAGGCAGCCTGTTGATTGTACGTGTTCTTTATTAATAAATTCCTGGATTCTATTGTGCATTAAATATTGTATTTTTACTGTTGTGATGTTTTTCAATGTCTATACAATTTTTCTCAAGTCTTGCTTCTTTTAGCCTCCTTTCACAACATTCTGACTTTTCGGTGAATTTCTTCATACGAGTATTTGGCAGGATTACATTTGTTGCGTCTTCTTGTTTTCAATAGTTGTAACATTTCTTCAGTTATCCATATCTTACGATCCACTTATTTAATTTCGGAATTGTTGTTTCTGCAGTCAAACTGATTAAATTCTTCAACATTTCCCTTTGTTCATCCAGATCTTGAAATAGGATCTCTAGATAAGACAACACTATCAAATAGATCTTTACTTCTATGTTAAAATTGTCTTGCATTTTTTCTAATTTTTAATTGCACACAGATCATATTAATGTTCCCCTTTTGTATACTTGAATTTCTTTAACTTTACCCTCAATGTGCCTGCAAAAAATCTGTGATCACTGTAGCAGTCTGCATTGGGGACTGTCCCCCCCCCCCCCCCCCCCCCGATTATTAACGCATTTCGAAACCGTCTGTCATTCAGTATGTAATTAATCTGGTTTCTAGTCATACATTAGTCCTGTTAAAACTTCCATCTAGTCTGAAATTCCTCTATGTGACTGGGAAGTTCACACGTTAGTCTGAAATTCTCTCAGTCTGAAATTCACCGAATTCGTGTTAATCGGGCATACTTTTACGACAATTTGTTTCCCAAACTGTTTGAATTTGCCATACCACATTGCAGTACCTAACTTTCGAGAACAGAACTGGCGTCAAATTTGCGGTTAGACGACGTTGTAGAAACCTAGTCGTTTGCGTTTATTGACTTTGGGTGTATTATGTGTTGGCTGAAAAAAATGGCAGTGTACTGACATCCTGGTTAATTCATGTCTGTTTCACTGATTGTTTGCTTTGATTACGGCATGTCCAGATGAGATGTATATAGTTGTAGGTAATGAGGAGGGGGAGGGGAAGGGAGATTACTCTGTAAATGTGAGTTTGCTGTATGTTGCTTCTAACTGACATTAGGTTATCTGTCTGAGTAGTAGAAGAAGAGGTGGTAGTAGTTATCATCTTATATGTCTCAGTTGTAGTGGTGGTGTTTGTATATCTTGTGTGTTAATTCTTGTAACAAGTGTTCACTTCTTTGTATTGCTTTAATGTATATGTTGTAGAAATTTGACAATATGCTATCATAGAGTGATTGTTTAAGTCTCGTGGTGATATTTCGCCGTGTGTCTTTGCTTGTATACTGTTTGGGGGGATATCCATCTGTTTTATTGTCTTCTATGTTTAGTGTCGTGTAAGAGAAAATCGATACGCCATTCGTCCTAAGATAAGAGGTGTAGGTATAAGGGGTGTTCATTTGAAATCCGTTCGTGCCACACCGAGAGTAATTGTGTACGGTGAACATGATCATGTTACAGTCAATGAATAAAAGAGCACGTGCTTATCGTCCCAAGTTGCATAGGTTTGTTTCTGACAGTCGAGAAAATGGCAAGTTTGATCCAAAATCCGTCCAAAGAAGCTCAAAGAGCAGTGATTCAGTTTCTTTCATTTGAAGGATGTCGACCAGTAGACATTCATCGGAGAATGCAGACAGCGGACGGTAACAAATGTGTGTCTAAGACAACAGTGACAAAATGGGCACGAATGTACGGAAAGGACTTCAGTTAATGACAGATCTTCGAAGGCCGGGTCAACCAACCGCATATTGTTGCAACAGAAAAAGACCATCGCCAGAATTGATGCAGCAGTACAGACGAACCGTTGTCGAAGCATACGTTCGCTAGCAAAGAATTTGATGTGTCAATTGGGACAATTCAAAACGTCATTCAAAGGAAACTGCAATATCGGAAGGTGTGTTCACAGTGGGTGCCACGGATGTTAACGACCACCCAAAATGAGGAATGGTGTTTGAACTACTTGCTGTATTACAGAGTGGAAGAGTAATGCATTTCTCTTCCGCATAGTGGCAGGCGATGAATCATGGTGTCACCACTTTGAGCCGAGCAGCTAAAGCGAGAGCATTGCAATGGAAGCATGCTGGATCACCAAAAGCCAAAAAAATTCAAATTACAGATTTCCGCTGGTAAGGTTATGCTGAGCGCAGTTTGTGACAATGAAGGGCCGTTGTTGGTCGACTTTAAAGAACTGGTATCCAAAATCAACTCTACCACTACTTGCAAACACTAGACAAGCTGCAAAAAGCATCAAGAAAAATGACCCGGCATGCTTTCTCACGGTGTGATTTCGTTGCACGATAATACTTGTCCGCATGTCGCAAATATTGTGCAGGAAGCATTAGCAAGGAAGAAGTGGGCCAATTTTGAAACATATAGTCTATAGTCCTGATTTGCCACCATGTAATTCTCATTGTTCGGACATTTAAAAAAAAAGAAAAAAAGAAAAAAGAAAAAAAAGATGCTCTCTTAGGGGCAACGATTTCACACAGATGCAGACGTAATGAACGCGGTAACCACTTGGTTCAGTGAGCAACCACAATCCTTTTTGTGGACCACATTCGTCATCTACCTAAGCAATGGGATGCTTGCCTGAATTCTTACAGTGACTTCTTCTGACCAAACCATGGTGCATAATTTCATTCAAAATGAATGCTTTGTTTAAGTCTACCACACCTGTTAATGTTACTTTATGCTTTGTAATAAAGCCATTGGAACGGGTTTCAAATGAACGTCCCTAATAAACAACAGATACAAGAACACGACACTGAAAACAATAACATATAAAAGAAAATTACAAAACTCGTCATAAATGATTATAATATATAGTTCTATTGACACGACTGTGAAATGTTGAAAGGACTTGGCGGGGCTACGACGGTGGGTTTTTGGTGTGGTGTGGTGGCAGCTGCAACACAAACATCGGCTGGGAACGCTAAGTTGTGCCCAACGTGGGTCATAAACAAGGGTGTGAGGGGAGGTTATTTATTAACCCATCGGAAATTCTCTTGTATGATAAAGATTAAAAACTAGACGCTACTGTTGAATCTACACAATATTTAGTGTTTGCGCGTTGTGAAGTGCATACTAAAAACGCCGTTGTCAAAATCATGTCTATTGTTAATTATTTTTGGCAGTTTCCAATACACAGGCATTATTTCACAGAAGCGTAAATTTCGAAGATTGTTGCTTTCTCTATGTCTAAGTAATGTGTGGTGGCTATAATTTATCATGAATCTAATTTATCATGATCTAAATTCAAACAACAGTTGAATAAAAACGTATGAAGTCACAGTATTTTGTTGTTCTTGTGACGTGAGAGGTTGTTGGTGTGCTATATAATACATAAAATAAGCCTTGTCTACCATATAGACCCCAGGTAATCGTGATTGTCTAACATCGATTGTGGATAAATTCTAAGGCCAAACCCAGAATGGTTATACAAAATGTTGACGATGGTTTTAGTGATGTATTCGTCCTTATAAGTACTTAATAGTAATTCTTCGGATGTATCTCCGAATCGACTCAGGAGAAGACTCTCCAATTTAGCAGACTAAGCTAAAGGGTGTTTTGTGTCTGGGACGTGGAATGTACACAGACATCCAGTTGTAGATTTTGTTATGTGATGGGATGCTACTCCAGTTATCTATGAATATTTGATGCTATCCCAGTTGTCTGTGTAGAGAAAAAAACTTCATCCTTGGATTGTGTATCACTGACTGGATAGAGGATTTTTGTCTTGTTTAGTTGTTTTGCGCTGACAGGTTCTGCGGGCGCTTTCTCTTACGTAAGGTTGTTAATGATTTTGAGGCTGTAGTAGTTCCCGATGATGTTGTTGTGTGGTCATTTGTAATGTACTGTTGTAAGGTGTCCGTTCTTATGTACAGCCGATTGAGGATGGAACAAGAGGGATCTTGTTCATTGATGATGTGGCTATTTTTAACGTGTCGGGCGATATAATTAGCCCATTGGAACACTTTGCCACACGTTGCAGATAAGTGCTTCTCCGATGCTTGACCAGTAGACATAGTTATTTTATTCAAGTTCGCTAGTAGCGTAATAATGAATCAATCAACATCAGACTTGAAATAAGTACACAGCGAGACGTTGAATATGACGTTGAATGTTATTAGTTCGAACAATTCTCCAAAGGCAACTAACTCGACGTTGACTAGTTTTGTAAGTCCACTATCCAAATTAGCAAGATGTATAGTTCTCAAGTCTATAAAGCTTGGAAACGTTTTCCAAGTCTTTGTTTCAATCGCTGATGAAATCTTTGCTGATCAAGTTGTAAACAATGGCAGGATATTGATGTTGCTTACACTTGACATGCGTAAGGATAAGAATCTGGTTGATAATTCTTACAATGCAGATGCGAGTGTCCAAGAACTGGAAGAAAGATTCGGTACATATGTATGCACATATATGGCTGATAAACTAAGTCAATGGATGCTGCGACAACAGGGCGGCTAGCACAATTTCTATTCTTGGATGCAAACAACAGCTGAATAAAAACATATGAAGTCACAGTATTTCGTTGTTCTTGTGAACGTGAGAGGTTGTTGGTGTGGCTATATAATACATAAAATAAGCCTTGTCTACCATATAGACCCCAGATAATCGGTGATTGTCTAACATCGATTGTGGATAAATTCTAAGGCCAAAACCCAGAATGGTTGTAACCAAAATGTTGACGATGGTTTATAGTGATGTATTCTTTCCTTATAAGTACTTATTGTAATGCAGAAAACAATCAGTAACCCCGGTGGAGCCTTCCTGCTAGTGAAAAGACCCTGAACGTCAAGAAGACGTCCATACGCCCAATGTTTGCCACTCTCCTCCATACCAGACGTCCCACATTAATACCATTTAATCCACGGCAATTCAATTCTCTTAGGTAGTAGGAACTCTTTGAGCATGGAAGTTTGATATTTGAGCTGTCTTTCTCTGTTATAGGCGGTTATATCGGAACATAATAGCCGTTAGCTCTAATTTAGAATCACCATTACCATCATGTGGCGTGCCGATAAGCGTTTGCAGTCATGTTTCGCCATCTCACTCGATCACCAGAGTCGCTCATTATTCCTGTTTCGACCATGCCACGTGGCCAAACCATCCAGGTATTTACTTCTCTGCCGTCCCTTTCTTACCTTCTCATCGTTCTTGCCATTTGTCACCGAGTTCTCCAATTTATCCCTTCTCAATAAATATCTCTCACGGTATGAGAAGAAATAAATTGTAGGACTTGGTGACAACTGGCATGATCGATAGGTAGGGAACAAGAGGAAGGCAGAGAAGTAAATACCTGAATGGTATGGCCACATGGCATTCCCAGCTAAATCACCAGAATGTACTGTGGCATTCCCAGCTAAATCACCAGAATGTACTGTGGCATTCCCAGTTAAATCACCATAATGCAATGTGGCATTCCCAGCTAAATCTCCTGACTGCGCTTCTGCTGCAGGCGTGGTTCTTACTTCAACTAGTGCTGGAGGCGGTATAGTAGTGCCTGCTGGCTTCAAGTTACCACTTTCTTCAACAATTTGCTGTGGGGAATATTGGACAAAACTTACTTTTAGCTGAAAAAGCTTTCGACTGCAGGATGCAGTTTTCCCACTCATTCATTGGCCTCAAGATAATAAAAAACCTCTTTTGCAGTATAGAAAGCAATTATTGATGCTTTTTACAAGGAACAATAGTATAACCGAAATGTAATATCAAAAGTAATGGAACCAAATTGAAACAAGTAAATGCATGTGGATATTTTAATACTAACATATATAAGATGTATTAACGCAAATAAATGTAGCGTAGCCCAAGCAAATACAGCATGTAACAAGATGAAACACATTCTCTGTAATTTATCTGTGTCAACTGATGTGCTGAAAACAGTTATTAAGTGGTATATTGAGCCAGTTCTGATGTACGGAAACGAATCATGTACACTTGACAGACAACTGAGGAATTATGTGCTAGCGGCAGAGATGTCGATTTACAGAAGAGTGGTGAGTACACTTTGGACGGATACAAAGAACAACGACAATATCTTTAAACATGTCAACTCACAAAGAGAACTGGTTACTTGCATCAGAAGAAATTCTTTAGGTCTAGTCGCGAGACAGGGAAAGCTGCAGTATGTTGTCACAACAGGAAAGTTAGAGGGGTGATGAAGCAACGGGAGACCACGAGAGAAGATACTTGATAGTTTGACATCGTGGCATGAAGGAACATAGGTATCAGAAATCATTGGCAGCACTAGAGACAGGAAACTGTGGACAGACATGATCGCTTACACCATACGATATGTACTATAAGTAGAAGAAACCCGGTGTATATACTTAAGCAAGCCCATATTAAAGTTTAAGTTATATCACACACACATCAAATTTACGTAGAGTATTAAAAAAGAAAATTAGCATAACATTCCTTAAAACCTCACTCGGTTGCTCAAGATCAACTTTATGTAAGTATGAATTTAAAAAAAACAAACATCAACCATAAACATATATATACACAACCAGATACTCACACATATATATATATATATATATATATATATATATATATATATATATATATATATATATATATATATATATATATATATATATATATATATATATATATATATATATATATATATATATATATATATATATAAAGGATAAAGATGATATTCTTGCATATAGGCAGGGGAGAGATATTGAGCAAACAGCCCAGGAGTTACAGGCGACAGGAGATACATTGATTGACTGGTGCACAGAAATGAGTGCTGTCATCCACCCGGAAAAGGCGGCTGTTTTGTGGTGCTCTCTGGACAACAGGACTGTGAGAGCTGATGTCCCAAGCCTCGCGATAGATGGTAGAAATGTCAGCAGAGAGAACAAACTTAAGTATATGGGGATCACATTTGACAGGAGCCTATCCTTCAAGGACCATGTGGAGACGGTTGTGACAAAATCTCAAAAGGGACTCGGTGCACTTAAAACTATGGCTTTTCACACTATACCAGCACTTGATCCTCTCAGTAATTGATTATAGATTAGGACTGCTCACTGTCTCAGAGAGTCAGCTGGTGAAGTTAGAGCGCATACAGAACGAAGCAATGGAGGTCATTCTGAGATGCACTAGAGGCACCCCAGTAGTGTGTATGCGTTACATCCTTGGTCTGCCGACTGTTGCAGGTAGGCTCAAGGTGATGCAGGAGAAGGCATACCTCAGAGTAGCTGCAGACCCAGACCACCCACTGCGTGAGGCGCTGGACGCAGTTAAGGGTCAGCGACTGATAAGAGGGAATTCATGGATGGCTCAGGCGGAGGATACGATCAGACAGGTGTGCCCCTTGGAGAACATTAGGCGTGGAGAGGAGTGGGTCAGAGTGCCAGCGGAGCAGTCAGACTTGTGCAGAGTTATAATCACATTAATCCGGGAGTGCAGGGAGTGGCCATGCAGGGGCCACGGAAGTGGAAATCCAGCAACTAATTCAGGACAATGCTCACTCGGGTGATGTGATTATCTACACAGATGGTTCGGTGTCAAGAGGTGAGAGAAGTGGCTGGGAGTTCATAGCCAAAGCTAATGGTCGACGTTTGGTGCAGGAGAGCCTGACATATGATACCGTAACATCCAGCTTAAGAATGGAGGTGGAGGCAATCACTGCGGCTTTCCGCTGGATGGAGAATACGACACACACACATACATCGTGATTGTAACTGACTCAGAAAACATGCTGACGAGGGTGAGGACGGGCAGGCTTCGTGCGTAGTGGCTTGCTTCGCTTCGGAGCTCACGGGTCATAATCATCGCCTTGATCTTTTTTCCGGGGCATGCCGGTGTGCTAGGAAATGAACAGGCGGACAGATTGGCTGGCTCTGCAGAACATGGTGGAGTATTGATACATGACAAGGCAGACGTGGTTGCGGCCTTGTGGGAGCACGTGTACACGTTGGAGGAGCAACTGGATTACCATGGTCTAGCAAGAATGAGACAGGGAGGTGTGATGAGGGGATCTGGCCGACGCTCAACGCTCAGAGGAAAGGCGAGACGGACATATAATCATATTGCTACTGGTACTATTGGTGTTGGAACTCTTCGCTGGCTGCTGAGGATGGGGACGGAGCGCTTATGGGAATGCCCCGAATGCTGTGATGTCGATTCCTAAATCTATCAATCAATCAATCATATAAAGTACTGGCGAGTTCTGGGAAAAACCGTCATGGCCCTTAGCTCCAGGAAGGAAGGCTGAATCCCAGCTGCACTTTCAAGTGGTTGAGGATGGGACTCATCTGCCCATCCGGTGGCCATGTATTCGACCCGCAGCATGGCGGATCCGGGTTTTTAAAAATGTAACCTGGCTCTCATATCTAACAGCCTAAAATAAGTACCAAAATGTCTTGGGAAGTAAAAAGTTCCGTGTGATTTCGACCAAATCACCCAGCGAAGTACCGATTGTGCTATAAACATATGTCTCTAGCACCGTGTGCACGATGCACCTTCAAGTGTGTAAAAAGGTGCTTTATGTTACTTTTACAAAAGGAAGAGGTGAGGCAAGGATTTGCTTTTGTTTCGTCCAATCTCGGTATAACGAAGAAATAATGAGAGAGATCAAAGAGCGGCAAGGAATGCAAGTTGGAGATTATATTATAAACAATACAGGCTATGTAGATGACAAAGTATCGATGGCAGAAGATTCAAAACAATAACGTTTGGACGTTTCAGTAACAGAGAGTGGAAACAAGGGACTTTCCTGGAATATTAAGAAAACAGAAATAATGATTATATCAAAGAAAAAATATGACACAATAATGTGAAATGACAGTAAACAAATAAAACTGCTTAACCAAATTGATACATTTAAATACCTATGGGCAATTATAGCATTAAAAAAAAAGATGTACGACAGTGGCTAACAGCAGAATAAATCAAGCAAAAGCTGCATTTAAGAAAATGCCGTAAGTTACTTTCGTTGAATGTAAGAATGAGGGTGTGGCAATGTAATATAGAACTGTCAGAGTCCTAGTTGCGAGACAGACATGGCAGATCCCTATAACAGACAGGACAGATTCCGGTTACAGGACAGTAACATTACAGGACAGGACGAGTACGCCCAAGGACACGCAGTTAACGTGAGTTAACTGAAGGACAGCTATCAGCGACTAACCCCTGTTAAGGACTGAACAAGGTCAACAAGGAATACGTGCGACGGACAACCTGAGGAAACACGAGGACAGGGGACACGTGATATGAGACCTGGAGCGAATACAGGACAGACTGGAATGAGGATTGAAAGTGAAAGGATGTGCCTGACAGAGTCGAGATTGTGTACAGCTGAATCGAACGATTGAGAGTTGTGCTGTGAGACTGAATCATTGATAGAGTTTGTGTTCGCCAGCTGTTAATGCGAACGTAGTATTGCGTAGTATGAACGGATCGCATTGCTGTGCTTAACGATCGTTTGTGATATTGATATCTTGTATTATAATGTGATAGACAATAAAGTTAATGCTGATATATGTAATTGATCATCAGACGTCGACTGACATTATGTTGTATGTCATTTAATGTCAGAGTGCGAAATGACGAGCTAGTGATAGATAGATCACATTGATAAGAACCAGCAATGGAGATGTGGTTTCTGAGACTAATGAATCGAATACCGTCATAACCATAATTTTTATGGCCCACGAATGATATAAAACATGTTAAAATTGCTCTAGATAGAAAAAATCCCCCCACCCCCTCCCACCCGTGTTTGAGAAGATCTAACTAACGTGATTAGAAATTGAAATACACTGGCCGTTGCCATATTGTAATTATGGTATTGAAGGGTGTATTTGGTGGCAGGTGTAGAATCGCAACTTGTCTCGTCCCCTGGCTCGCTTACACACGTCTTCCGAACGATGCGTTAGATCAGTGGTTCTCAACCTTTCTTTGGCCCATTCACCCCTTCATCATATTTTCAGAATGCCATTTCCCACTTTCGTATTTCGTCTGTATCAATCCCCCCCCCCCCCTATCTATGCAGTATATTTAAAAAAGGAAGCTACATTTAATAACACATACTAGAACATGCCTAGACATCTGCATAAAACGTGAGTTGCTGGTATACTTACGTTATAAAACGAATTTCAGAAGGGCGACAAGTACAGAACCGTAAAGTATGGTGGGGAAAACAATATTAAGTAATCGGTTCTTGTATTAACGAGATTTTGAAATAATCTTAATTCTCCCCCCCCCCCCCCCCCTCCTGGAAACCCTAAATTGGGGAAGGGGAGAAATTCCACACCGCTGAGAACCACTGCTTTAGATACTGTGGACACAACACACAGTGGCAGCCTGCCAAACTCAATTTCACGATGGTGTATACACAATACCGCACCTCTGCAGCCATCAAAGTCACTCTCACACTTATATTCTGGCTCTCGAACATTGTACACTGCATATAGTACGCTTGGTGGCTATCTGTCTCTCGTACATTAACTGTTACGCTAATGTTGTCGTCGACTACACAATCGCGCTTTCTAACTATCGCAAACCTATGCGATGACACTTGTGAATTACTATTGTCCATTCAAACAGTCTAAGCAGCAACTCGCTATAATATACCTCGATGTAAAGTTGTGAAAAAGCTAGTTATTGCGTGAAATTACTTCAAATGTTGATCATTTGATTGTATAGGGTGGATGACTTGTGTAGAATTGTCGACTGTAGTCTGTATGTGCCGGTCTCTCTGTCCGAGGAGTTACAACACTTTCTCCGTAATCCCGTTTATCACGCAGAGTCTCGTAGCGGGCTAGAACTGGGAGCGGTTCGTCCCCCGCTGGTGACTTGCGGGATAACTGTGCCGGCCGCTCAGAAAGCAATGGCAAACTATTGAGCGTAATCTTGCTAAGAAATCAACAGACAGTTGAAAGATGCTGCTGTTGACAGCGATGTCCTGTAAAAGGATATGCGAATTAAAAAAAATAAGTCTGTATGTGTGTGGTCGCTTAGCTGTCCCGTGCCAGAATGCCAGTTAACCCTTGCTGTTCCTGTCTCTCTGGTTGTAGTTTATGATTCTTATCTCATCTCATCTCATCTCATCTCATCCCATCCTGTTCCTCTTGTACCTTGCTGTGTCGAGGTGAAGTATAAACAGCGGGAGAGTGCCCTATTATGGGATTCATGTATCGATATTCCCATGGACTCTTTCCCTGCGTCCATCACTTATGTGGTCGGCCTCTTCCTCTGCTTCCCTCTGGTCTGTATATCATTGCTTGTTGTGGTATACTGTTAGCTGGTAACCTACTTGCATGGCCAAATCATTTGACTTGCTGCCTTCTAATAAAATCTACTGCAGCTATAACCCCCACTTTAGTCTTGATATTTTCATTTCTGATTTTATCTCTTCTTTATACATTGAGTATTCTTCTCAGGGATCTAATTTCTGTTGTTGTGATTTTTCTTTTCTCTTTTTCTGTCATTGTCCAGGTTTGGACATTGGTAACATAGAGTTGGTAGGAAGATTGTGTTGTAAAGTGCTTTCGTGGTAGTTATTGACACATGTTTGTTCTTTAGTATTGGTGCCATTTGTCCAATGAGTTGGTTTGCCTTATTGCATCTATTTTCGATCTCGTCTTCTGATTTGCCATTTGATGATATTATACTTCCTAGGTACTTGAAACTCTTTACATTGTTTCAAGGGGTGTTCGTTTAGGTGAATCATTGTTGGCTTTTTCTTCTTTAGTTACTGTCATTACCTCTGTTTCACTTGTGCTAATTTTCATGTTATATTCCCTACACATTACATTTAGACTATTCACGTGGTCTTGTAATTCAGCTTCTGATGTTGCTATTAGTGCTTGGTCGTCCGCAAACAGAAGTTCTCTAATGGTTAGATTTGTATATTGTTCTTCTTCCGTGTTCATGTCATGCGGTGTTATTGCAGTCTCTGTTTGGCTGGTTTCTTTACATATATTGTCTATATATGTTATCAAGAATAGAGGGGACAGGACACAACCTTGTCGTACTCCAGATCTTATGGTGAAGGGATCTGAGTGTCCTCCAGTTGCCCTCACTATGCATTCACTGTTGTTGTATAAGCATCTACGTAGGTTTGTTAAATGTATACTCACTCCATATTGTTTAAGGATTTTCCACAGCTTGTTTCATTCTACTATAAAATGCCTTTTCTTGGTCGACAAAGGCTAAGTAGAGTGTTTCATTGAATTCGATTAATTTGTCTTTAAGTTGTCTAAGTGCAAAAATGGCATCTGTGCATCCTTTGTTTTTCCTAAATCCAGGTTGTGTTTCGCTTAGCCGGGGTTCTATATTAGTTCGTAATCTTTTCTCAAGAATTTTGCAAAATATTTTCCCAGTATGACTCAACAGTGAAAGGCCTCTGTATTGTGTGCAGTCTATTTTGCTGCTTTTTGTTTTTCCAAATTGGGATAATTATGGCGCTTCCCCAGTCTCGTGGTGTCTGTTGTTCTACCCAAACATGGTTGTATAGTCTATGTAGCCATGATGTTCCTACTTATCTTGATGCTTTAATTAGCTCATTTGGTATTTCATCTTGTCCTGGTGATTTATTCAATGGGGCTAATCTGACGGCTTCTATAACTTCTTCTTTCAGCATGTCTTGTTCTAGTTCTTCAGTGGCATCTGTGTCGGTTTATTGAATTCCTGTGACATCTGATGGGATGTTGAGAAGTTGTTCGAAGTACTGTTTCCATCTTATTAGGACTTGTTTTGTTCACTTATTGGTTATCTATGTTTGCTGTTAATTATTCCAGTTAGGTCAAAGGAAACACCTCTGGTTCTCATTGCACTTATCGTTTTGTAGAAGTTTCTAGTTGCCTCCTTGTAGATTTTATTTAAGGTTTCTCCACACTCCTCCCAGTCTTTTTGTTTGTCTCTCTTTACTATTCTATTCACATTGTCTTCTCGCTTTTCTATATTCTATGTAATCGCAGTCCTGTTTGCTCTTCGACCACTTTTTATATTTTTCCTTTTTGTCTTTTACAGCTTTCTATATTTCTGCGTTCCACCAACTTGTTATTTTCTTTATCTGTGTTTTTCGGTTTTTCGTGGTTCCACATGTTATTTTTGCAGTATTTAAAATGCTTGATTTGAACATCTCCCATTCTTCTTCCATTGTTTTTCTTTCTATAGGTAATATAGTTTATGATTACTAGTCTGAAAAACTTCTATACATGACAGCCCTATTATATGTCATTGTAACCTAGAAAGAAAAAGGGTTTAAAGGCAAGAGAGTCTGCTCCATTGAAGCGAGTCCTATCTCTTATGGATCGATCTTATTTTCGCAGAGCAGCATTTCAAAAACGTTGCATGGAGAGCAAGCTCCGTAGCTTCAGCGATGACCCTCAGCAGGTCTCCAAAAGAATTGCTATCCTTAACCAAATAAGAGTCCAAAAACGAACCTTCAACCTTCGTGGTGCTAGGTAGGCGGCTTTTCCACTTCACTATGGAGAAACACCCCCTCCCCCACCTCCTGTAAAATGAAAGCAATCGAAGGCATGGTTCACCGAAGAAGTAACCTGGAAATTTAGGATACCCTGACCATGAAAATGCAGTACAATTGCGAGCGATCCGCAGTCTTTCCATCGGATCATATCTAGAGCCACAATGTGTACAAGATCACATAAATATGATAATTAGTTTTGTAATATGCTGGGCAAAGTGTGTTATAGCATGAGCATACGCCACCAGTCTACTAAGGCTGCAACAAAACAACATAAAGACTAAAGACAAACTTAGCCCTAGGTGAAAATTTTAAGCAGAGTGATGCCAAGAAATCAATGACAGTGGTAAAAATGCTGGTATTGACAGCGATGTCCTGAAAAGGATATGCGAAAAAAAAAAGATTCTCTTTCCTTTATACTTTCGTGAAGAGTGAAACATGACGGGACTGCAAGTGTGGAAACATGTAGAGGAAATTAGTTTGCATCTATTCACGTTAAAATATAAACACAACTAATGGATTCATTGACCTGTAAGACGTTAAACATGTTAAACATGAAGTGCAAGAGAGATAATAATTTCTAACAGTTAAAATAAGTTAATAGCTTGCACTGTCGGAATACAAGGGTAAATGCACTGTGTAACAATTTAAGGCTCCGGGGCATTTATCTACTCAATCAGAATGTCATTAGATTTCACTAGAGTCCGATAATTGTCTGAACAGTGCCAGAGATCAATAGAAAAAAATGAAATAAAAGTGTTTAATAATTACGTTTCCTTTACATGAAGCAAATACACCACGTATTAAAGATTTTCAGAATTATCTTTGTAAATACCACGTATCCAACTTTATCAAAGGAAAAAAAAGCGTGGTAATCTCTTGATGTGGTTCTATATATAATCTGCCAGCATGCCGTGGGCTTGAACGACTTGAAACTGTGTCATCATCATCAAGTGCCACTCCGTGACACTAGGTAGATGAAGAAATCTATACACACATATAGACGGTTCCGAAAGTATTCAGCTATTCTTATTGAAGTTTCGTCATATTAGACCAGCAATGTACTAAACCATTTTAGTTAACAACGACCTTGTTCGAAATGTTAGCTTATTTTTCATCTGTATAGATATTTTGATGAATATAGAAAGAAAGATAGTTAAAAAAAACATATTACAGATATTTAGGTCTATCGGGTAAATACTAAACATAAGAATGTGTTTTGTGTATTGTTCACATAATCTTATTGCATGTTATAATCATCAACTTTATATATATTTCTGCTCTAGCTATTTACACATTGTTAATTTTTCTTCTTGTTGTTTTTATAGCCAGTGCTTTAAGTCAAGAATGAATTCAACAAATACAGTGAAAACAGAACACGTCACTGTAAACTTTCAAGAGAACACATCTAGAATAATATTGCAAATTCTTAGCGATGAAGTATTCAGGTTTATATATATTATCCCGAGTATTGTCTGTCAGACCGTGACTGTATTTGGAGTAATAAGCAATATTATAAATATAATTATATTCATTAAACAGGGATTCATGGACTATATTAATATTAGTCTTTCAGCATTAGCTGTGTCTGATCTGTTATCGCTACTGTTTCTCTTGTGGACCAATCTCTGTAGCACCCCAGTATTCCTCAATTCTGACTTTCCATTTG
This sequence comes from Cepaea nemoralis, assembly GCA_014155875.1. NCBI lineage: Eukaryota > Metazoa > Mollusca > Gastropoda > Stylommatophora > Helicidae > Cepaea > Cepaea nemoralis. The sequence goes on along the minus strand of JACEFZ010027701.1, from coordinate 400,149 downwards.
CTCCTTTGGAAGTCCAGCTGATCACTGGAGGCTGGCCACATGTCATCTTTGCCCGTACAACAGGATGGATAACCGCCTTTATTGCTTTAGAGAGGTGCCTGTGTGTCACCCTTCCCTTGAAAATGAAGTCAATGTTCACAAAGAAAAGGCATGTTATTTCTATGGTAAGCATATTTCTCATAACAATCGGATGTGCATCTCTTGAATATGTCACATTGGGACTTGGTGTGAAATTCTACCCAGACAGAAACAAGTCGTTGACTGGGCTGATTTATCGCATGAGCGTTTATGAGAGGAAAGAAATAGATTCTGTTCGCTATGCAATCTGCTGTGTGTTTATGCCGGTAACTTGTTTCTTCTCAGTTGTGACTTTCACAATTGTTCTTGTTGTCAAGCTAAACCAGCAAAGAGCATGGAGGACATCAATGGTGTCCTTAAACAGTGTAGCCAAGCTGAAATCAGACCCGAGGAAGCAGGTACATTCTAGAGACTACAAAACAGCAAAGATGATCATCCTAATTTCTATTATATTCATCATATGTTATCTGCCTACTGTTGTGATTTACATTGCGGGATACGTGGAACCAGAACTGAGCTACGATGGCATGTACAAGAATATGTTTCTAACAACTTTAACTACATCTTTTACAGCGGAGGCCATCAATTCTAGCATCAATATTTTCGTCTATTTTGCCATGAGTACCAAATATCGTGAGACATTTATAACTCTCTTAATTTTTTAGAATTTAGAACTGTTCAAGTATGCCTCGACATACACGCTGAGAAACATATGCATAGGAACAGGACGTATGTTCTAAGAAAAAAAAACACAGTACAACCTTTCACACACACACACACACACGCACACACAGCACGCACGCACACACGCACACACACACACACACACACACACACATATACATGTCTTTATCTGTCTGTTGTCTCTCTGTCTGTCTGTCTATCTGTCTCTCTCTCTCTCTCTCTCTCTCTCTCTCTCTCTCTCTCTCAGTCTCTCTCTCTCTCTCACTCTCTAGGCAAACATAGGGCCACATACCTGGGTTGCCTGTATTTCATCGATTAGAGAAGTGTGGATTAGGAGGATAGTTTAGACAAACACATATATTAAGATCAGAATCAGACTGATAGAGTAATTACGACACAAATTCCCACTCGTTCAGTCATTCAGAAAAAAAAAGAGTATGTTAAAATTATAACTATACAATTTTAATGAAGAATATCTAGACGAGTGTGGGAATAACTGTTAAGAGCATAATGGAACTGGTCCGTGATAATAATATGTCTGACGTAAAATTGATGTTATCTGGATGCGGATGTCATGACTAGAAGGTGGATCAAATTGAATAATGTATGTAGGTGTCTGTAGGTGTGTGAACTCTGAAGTAACTGAAAAACAGAGTCACAGTGCAGGTGTCAGTTCGTTTGAAATGACGGTATACACGTAGACAGACGAAGGTAAAATTCCTGCACTTTTACATGACACAGTCAACGGCACGGCAACTTGGTGTTGTTTCACTCTCTGCATTCAGAAAAGTTTCGGTCTCTGCTAATAGTAACAACTGTGGATCTTTGAATAAATTTGAATGATGTATGTGTAGAAAAAGAGATAACCAATAATCAAAAGGATAACCAGGTGAGTATTTCCAGCCATACCCAAACGTTCACCCTTACCACTCATAATCCACTATTATCCAACTCAAAACCTCTTTCAGATCGTAAATAACATATCAACAGACGATCTGCCACAACCAGACCCCATAACCTCCCGACAAGAAATAGTTTTCCCAGAATGATCCAAGACAAAGAACCAATGGTCTTCGAAAGGAATCCTATATAGAATCGAAACAGTTGTATAAATTCATCCTCCTCCCAGAACCACTAATCGTAGTTTGTTATACCAGAATAAGGACAATAGATACAAAAGTAACCCAATGGAACAGAGTCTATAAAAAGCTCTTGGTTAAAGTACGCCACAGGATGATGAGAAGATGAATTTTACTAAATTTCCCGATAAAGAAACCCGTCAATTTCTATTCGCCGGTAGAGTTAGATTTCAAATGAATTCTTTCGATAGTCTACCACATACAAACGTCAGATTGTAAAAAGCCCATGAAAACTAATGGAACCGAATACTGAAAGACCTTTAGCCATTTTTCCATCCGGCGTAAATGACGGTTGACCTACCAGGGCGGAAATAAGATGACAGCACCTTCATATATTCATTCATTCACATGAAAAAGGAGTTTAGGTCTGGCTAACTGCCTAGGATGATAAATTATATGTTTACCTTACTAAGAGAACACAGCTCTAAAATGGAATAAACTTAATCTTCTAGAGCACATGTGTCAAACTCAAGGCCCGCGGGCCACATCCGGCCCGCCGTACAATCATATCAGACCCGAGAGGTCTCATCCGACGTACAAATATATTCGGCCCAGGAGGTAATTTTAGGAAAAAAATATTTTTTCATGGTCACGATATAAAGTGCAAATCAAATTCCTTAATTAACAGCCTTCCGAATGAAAGGCTACATGAGAGCGTTCTCGCTTCGATCAGAGTAAGCGCAAATAAAAGTTGTGTAGTGAGTTAGTGTTCGTCGTTATAGTTACCTAGCAACGATCAGATGCTCTTTTTGTATTGTGGCATAAAAAATGAAAGTAATGTAACGCCCGGATATTACATCACTTTTTCCCGCTACGGCTAACCTGTTATCAATCAAGCGTCTGTCGGTAAATGCACAATCTCTTAAAATCAAAGCTAGCCTCTAAAATGACCAAGAGAAAAGTTTATTCTGAAAACAGAGCCTTTCAAAGCCGCTGGGAGGCTGAATATATGTTTACTGATATTGGCGGTAAACCTGCGTGTCTAATTTGTGGAGATAATGTGGCTGTGATCAAAGAATATAATCTGTGTCGGCACTACGAGACTAAATATCAAGACAAGCTAAACAGCCCGAATGCAGAGCAGAAGCTATAGAATGTAGAATACTTGAAGAGGCATCTAACATCACAGCAGATGTTTTTCACCAAAGCAAAATCACAACCTGATGCTGCAGTCAAAGCAAGGTTTATTGTGTCAGATAATATCGCAAAATCAGGCCGACCATTTACAGAAGGGGAGTTTCTGAAGCGATGCATGATGAAAGTGTGTGACGTCTTGTGTTCAGACAAAAAGCAGATGTTCGGAAAGGTACGCCTTAGCAGAAATACGGTTGTTGATCGGGTTGCTGAGATGGCCACTGATGTGAAAACACAGCTGATCGAAAAAGGCAAAGACTTTGTTGCATTCTCCCTTGCTGTCGATGAAAGTAATGACACGACTGACACAGTACAGCTCGCCATCTTCATCTGTGGAGTGGACTCCAGTTTGAAAGTACAGAGGAAATATTGGGCATGGAATCCATGAATGGGACAACGAGTGGAAAAGATATTTTTGACAACGTATGTCAAAGTTTAACCAACATGAACCTGCTTTGGGACAAATTTGTTGGACTGACAACAGATGGACCAGTGTCGAAAAAAATGGACTAGTTGGAAGTATGCGGTTAAAGATGCAAGAGAACTGTACTGGTGAATTGATAGCATATCACTGCATCATACACCAAGGATCGCTGTGTGGTAAAGTCCTCAACATGGAAGATGTAATGAGCACTGTAACACATACAGTCAACATTATCAGAGCCAATATTTAAATCAGTCAATTTCAGTCTTTTTTGCAGGAAATAGAGTCGGCGCTCAGTGACATGCCTTATCATACAGAGGTGCGGTGGCTAAGTCGGGGACAAGTTCTCAGGAGATTTTTCCAGCTGATCGAGGAAATCTGTCAATTCATGGACAGTAAAGGAAAAGATTCCACAGTTGTTCGGGTAGAAAAAGTGGAAATATGAGATGGCGTTTCTGTCTGATATAACCACTCATCTCAACGACTTGAACCTGCAGCTCCAAGGACGGCTTCACATTATCCCTGATATGCATGATGCAGTGAAGGCATTTCAAGTGAAGCTGCGCTTATGGAACTCAAAAATGCATCAATGCAACCTGTCTCACTTTTCTTTTGCCAGGCAATGTTAAACCAAGTCATCGCTACGGTGTTTCCCAATACACAGTCTGCTGAAAAAACTTAGCTTACTTCGCGCCGAGTTCGCACGGCGCTTTAGTGACTTTGAAGCACAGAAAAGTAATTTCGAGCTGTTTCGTAATCCATTTGCCATGGATGCGGAAACTGCACCTGTATATTTGCATATGGAGTTAATAGAGCTACAGTGTAACGGGACACTAAAGGCAAAGTACGACACTGTGGGGCCTGCACAGTTCACTCGTTTCATTCATGAAGAGATGCCCCGGCTTAGTCTACATGCGATTCGAACCTTGAGCATGTTTGGTAGCACATATCTGTGTGAGCAGCTATTTTCTGTGATGCAGATTAGCAAAACATCACACAAGAGTCGTCTCACTGATGAACACTTGCAGTCCATCATGAGAATCTCAATGACACAAAACATTACTTCCAACATAAACGAACTTGTAGACAAGAAAAGATGCCAAACATCGTGATCTGACAAACTGACATAAGAGTGAAAATGTGTATACCAATGATGTTTTATTAATAAAACTTTTTTCTGTTTTAATTTATATTAATGTTTAAAAAAGGTTTAATTTTCGGCTTGTTGAATGTTTATCTTGTCCGGCCCGCAACCTAACGTGTGATTTGAGTTTTGGCCCGCTGAGCGATTGAGTTTGACACCCCTGTTCTAGAGAAATGATTTTCTATGATTTCATCGATAACACAGTCCATCAGTCCTTTCTATTAAAAAAAAAAAAAAAAAAAAACTATCAACAGACGATGGTTAGCAACCTAAAGTACAACTTTTACGTGACATATACATCATTCAATCAACTGCAGTGGCAGCGAGTACAACGGAGATTCCCTACTCCAGCAAGATGCACATTTCCCGAAAGATAGACATACTAGGACATAATAAGTATACATCACTTAATAATTATAATATACATCATTAACCTTCACTCGTTTAACCACCAGTTTCTGGTATCCGTCATCATCTTAAAAATCATTGTGCAAATGTGCAACGGTGTAGGACTAAACAGTGAAAACAGTACACCAGAAGGAGTAACAGATTGGTTGGAATGTGACAAAATGGATGAAGGCTTTGACATTTTGAACGATGATGAAATTCTTTCTAGTACGACTACCATTGAAGACAAAGAAATTGATGACGACGAAGGATCAGTTCTTAAACAAAAAACCTACAACTAACCACTCAGAAGCAAAAGCAATGTTATCAAAGTGCATCGACTGGTTTGAAATGCAAGAGGAGGAAAATGCAACACGATCCTACTTCTAAGTGGGATACGGAACATCGCCGTACAGAACGCTCAAGCCTTAAACACAGAAGGAGATTATATATTGTTTTAAAGTAAAGTAGGTTTATAGTATTACAATGCATTTCTGTACATTACTACTCTTATATCAAAGTTTATATTGATCGTTTTGTAGAATAAAATACTATATGTATGTATTATTCACTTATAAACGGTTTTATTCTCATTTTCTTCCCAAGCCCGCAGTGAAATGACATTACGGTACATATGTACTAAGATATTTCTGTTAGCCTTCCATTCGGTTATCGGTCACAGCCCTGGTCCGGACTGTGACGGTTACTCAACGTTTTACTGTATATACATACATACATATATACATATGGTTTATTACTAAACAGCTGACCGAACTGTATTGTATTTTTATAAAACGGTATGGGTGCCGGTTGTTCAGAAAGCAATGACTACACACAACAGTGTACAGCGCAGAAGGGCCACTCTCAGCTTCCTTGATGAAGAATACCCACAAGACCTCTGTATTCGAGTCTACACAGATGGGTCAGCAAAAAATGCTGTTCGAAATAATACTAGGGACACGTCCAGAGTAACAACAGGAAAGTACTGTCATAACTATGATGCAATCAAGACAAAAACAGAGAAATTAATAAATACCAGACATGGTACACAACCTGTGGTGCTATTGACAGATGCAAATTCAGTACCCGAGGCGCTCCTGTCTGAGAAATTGCCAGTACTAAGGACACTACTTTCTGAACTTAGCAGAGTACCCGGAAACGACAGAGCTGATCGATTGGCTAAGAAAAGAGCAAAAGAAGAACAGCCTGATGTGCCCGTTACTTACCACCACAAGAAAAGAATGATCAAATCAGCCAGAAAGCCACCAAAACCTGCTCAAGATGACTACCACGTTTTGGACAGACCAGAACAAGTCATTATTCTGCGCCTCAGAAACTGGACACAATAGAAGATGCAACCACGTGTATACAAAATTCAAGATTGGTGAACCAGCCATGATCACATGTGAATTGGCGTCGCAGACAGCAGAGCACATACTCCACGGCTGCCCAAAATATAGCATATTTAAGCAAACCTTCTGGCCTAGAGAGACGACAGTGGAAGATAAACTCTATGGACCACTAAGTGAACTAAAACAAACAGTTAAATTCATACAAGAAACAACATTGCAGTTATAGACATATTTTAAGCGAACGAAAGAAGAAGAAGAAGAAGAAGAAGAAGAAGAAGAAGAAGAAGAAGAAGAAGAAGAAGAAGAAGAAGAAGAAGAAGAAGAAGAAGAAGAAGAAGAAGAAGAAAAGAAGAAGAAGATGAAGAAGAAGAAGAAGAAGAAGAAGAAGAAGAAGAAGACGAAGAAGAAGAAGAAGGAAGAAGAAGAAGAAGAAGAAGAAGAAGGAGGAGGAGGAGGAGAAGAAGCTGAAGAAGAAGAAGAAGAAGACGAAGAAGAAGAAGAAAAAGAAGAAGAAGAAGAAGAAGAAGAAGAAGAAGAAGAAGAAGAAGAAGAAGAAGAAGAAGAAGAAGAAAGCAATGGCAATTTACTGAACGTAAACTTGCCAAAAGATCACAAACAGCCAAAAACATTTTAAGGTTGACTGCAACGTCCTGTAAAGAATATGCAACTAACTGTTTAAAATAAAGTTAATAGTCACTAGGGAATATCAGTATTATCCCTTTTAGGCGATGGTAAACACCTGATATCAACATCACCAAAGGATATTATGGACATGGAGGAGTCCTAACGACAAGATCATAAAAAAGATTGACTACATTCTCATCAACAGAAGATTTCGAAATGTCTTAAAAATCGCAAAAACTATACGAAGCTCAGACAGCTACACCGACAATAAATTAAACATAAGCAATGTACATATACTTTTAAAGACGGTCAACTATTGAATTGAATAGAATTGAACTTTATATTAAAAGGGTTACAAATTGGCACGCAAGCCCGTCTTACATTCGGACCTTCCAAACACTCATCTTTCGTTCATCAACAGTGCATGATACATTCATGTAGGAAAAAAAAACATTGTCAAATAAATGTTGTAAGCATAAGCAATGCATATTATCATGTTATGTTGCATATCCCCTCTCCAACACAGACATCTCGCACCAACCCACACACACATCCCTCACCCACTCACACATAAACCACCCAGACCCACATCCCCACCCACTACACATCCCCACCAGTCACACATCCCTCCACCCACTCACACACCCTCTCACCAACCAAGACATCTCGCACCCACCCACACAAACATCCCTCACACACATCCTCACCCACACAAAAAATAACCATCCACACATACCCCAACCCACACAAACTCGTCCACACACACATGCTCCATCCACCCACCCACACACCCCCAACCACACACACATAACCCTCCCACACACACATCCCGCACCAACACACACAAACATCCCTCACCCACTCACACATCACCAATCCATACCCACACATCTTCATATTCATACACACATCCACATACACTCATTTTCCCACCCACCCATACATTTCACATCCATGTACACACCCCATCAACGACACATACATCCCTACCCACGCACACATCCTCCACTCACACACATCTCCCACGCATACACACATACCCCACTCCCCCTATACAAGCCCCAACACACCTACACACAAACATCCTCCACCTACCAACACCCACAAACCCCCACCCGCCAACACCCACAAATACTACTACCCACCAACATCCACTCAAACACACCAACCCAAACACACATCCCCCATCCACACATCCCTCACCCATCCACATATTCCCCACCCACACACGCCCCATCAATACACACATCCCTCCACCCACCCATACACCTCCCAACCCACCCACTCACACATTGCTCACCACACACACATCCCCAACCCGCACACATCTCCCCACCCACCCACACACATATCCCCACACACATACATCCCACACATCCTCCACTCATACACACTTCTCCCATACTCCCACACACATCTCCCACCCACACACACACATATATCTCCCACCCCATCCACACATCCCCTATCCATATATACATCAGCCACAGAATCCCCTATACACCCTCTACACACATACCCACACACCCAGCCACATACCCCCACCAACACATCCACACACCCACTCATACACACATCCATCACCCACACACACATACACCCCACCCACCCACACAACTCCCACCACCCACACCTCCCCCACCACACCCACACATCTACAACCACACACCCAAACACATATCACATCCACACACATATATCCCCCACCCACACACATATCCCCACATCCATGACACACCCATCCCTTAATCCACACATCCCTCACCCACCCAACCAAGCACATAAACATTCCCCACCAACACAACCCCCCCACCACCAACACCCACACACTTTCACCCATCTACCTAAATATCCCTCACCCACACACATCCCTCATCCACACACACATCCCCCACCCACCACACATCCCCCATCCACCCACACACATCCCCCATTTACAACCCTTCTACACATACATCCCCCCCACACATACACACTCACCCACACATTCTCAAATTTAGACACTTACATGATTCCTCATATAATCACCGAAACTCGTATGAACAAACTCCCACACTTTACACACACATACAATGACGCTTTTCGTGAGCATTCGCGTAAAAAACAAATAGTAAAAATTTGAGAAATTTGTACATATACATCGTGTCACGTAAAAATTAGTGATGCAATTCAACTCTCTCTCTCTCTCTCTCTCTCTCTCTCTCTCTCTCTCTCTCTCTCTCTCTCTCTCTCTCTCTCTCTCTCTCTCTCTCTCTCTCTCTCTCTCTCTTTCGCTTTTCTTACACACACACATACACACATACACATTCTCTCTCTCTCTCTCTCTCTCTCTCTCTCTCTCTCTCTCTCTCTCTCTCTCTGTCTCACTCACTCACTCACTTTACAGTAATGTGCATGTGTTCGTATTATACATGATCATATCAAGTGATACGATCAGACAGGTGTGCTCCTTGGAGAACATCAGGCGGGGAGAGGGGTGGGTCAGAGTGCCAGCGGAGCAGACAGACTTGTGCAGAGTTAAAATAACATGAAGCCGGCAGTGCAGGGAGTGGCCAGCAGGGGCCACGGAAGTGGAAATCCAACAACTAATTCAGGATAATGCTCGCCCGGGTGATGTGATTATTTACACGGATGGTTCGGTGTTGGGAGGAAGGAGAAGTGCCTGGGGATTCTTAGCAAAGGCTGGTGGTCGACGTTTGTTGCAGGAGAGCCTGGCGTATGATGAAACCGCATCTGACTTGGGAATGGAGGTGGAGGCGGTCAGTGCAGCTTTCCGCTGGATGGAGAACACGATGCATACACACATTTTGATTGTAGCTGACTCAGAGAGCATGCTGAGGAGGGTGGGGGCGGGCAGGCTTCGTGCGGAGTGGCTTGCTTCGCCTGGATCTTTTCTCCGGGGCATGCCGGTGTGCTGGGGAATGAACAGGCGTGACAGATTGGCTGGCTCGGCAAAACTTGGTGGAGTATTGATGCATGACAAGGCAGACGTGGTTGCGGCCTTGTGGGAGCACGTGTACATCTCGGAGGAGCAAATGGATCACCATAGTCTGGTAAAAATGAGGCAGCGAGGTGTGACGAGGGGATCTGGCCGACGCTCGACGCTCAGAGGAAAGGCGAGACGGACATATAATCAGATTGCTACTGGAACTATTAGTGTTGGAACTCTTCGCTGGCTGCTGAGGATGGGGACGGAGCGCTTATGGGAATGCCCCGAATGCTGTGATGTTGGTTCCTAAATCAATCAATCAATCAAATCATGATTATATCAAGTTGCATACAAAGTGATAATATGAAAGATTAGAATACACAAAACAATATGGAATCAAGTGGCATTCAAACTGATAATATGAAAGATGAGAATGCACAAAACATATGGAATAGCATGTAATATGACATGCGTACGCTCATCTCTCTCTCCCTTCTTGCATACACACACACTCACACACATGCACACCTACACCCAAACACATTCACTCCCCGTCAACCCACACAATCCGCACCTACCCACACATCCACCACACACTCCATCTACCGCCACCCATCCACACATCTCACACCCACCATCACACACACACACACACACATCCCCACCAAAGTATCTCTCCCCACCAACATATACACCACCCATCGACAACCCACAAACACTCACCCACCTACACATCCCCCACCCACGCACACACCTCCAATCACCTATCCCCAAACCACGCATCCCTCAACTACAACACGCCCACCCACACACATTCCTAACCCACCCACCCACACACATACACACACATCCCTCACCCACTATCACACCCCGACCCACACACACACATCCTCACACCACACACAACCCCCACCCACACATACTCCACCACCCACACATACATCCCCCAATCACACACATATCCTCCCACACTCCAATCTACTCCCACACCACACATCCCACCCACTCACACAACCCCAACACATCCCCCATGCCACCTATTCACACCCACACCCACCCACCCACACATCCACACATATTCCCACCCACCAACACCCTCAAATCCCACTACCCACCAACACCCACACACACCCACCCACCCAAAAAACATACCCTCACCCAAAGGTCCCCACCCAAAATACACATTAACCACCTATACGTCCCTCATCCACACACAATCCTCATCCACCCGCCCATCCCCCCACAGACACACATCCCCTAGAATCTCCCCACCCACCCATGTTTCCCACCCACACACACACAGTACCACACACACACATCCCCAAATGGAAAATTTTTAAAAATGAAAACAGTATGTTATACATTGTGTATCGAAGAAAAGTTTATGCACTTCAATAAAGAATATAATTCCTAGGATTGATATAAACATGATGAAATACATAGTGCATATAGTACATGTTAAAATCAAGTGGCAGTAAAAATGATAATATGAAAGATGAGGATACAGAAGAAATATGGAATAGCATATATCTCTTTATTTTTCTTTCACGCACACTACACTATCTCTCTTATTGTCTCTCACTCTCTCTCATTGTTTCTCTCTCTCTCACTCTCTGTCTGTCTGTCTGTCTGTCTGTCTGTCTCTCACACTCACTTGCTGTCACTCTCTCTTACTCTCTCTCTCACACACTCTCTCTCTCGATCTCTTTGTCTCATACTTACTCTCTCTCATTCTCTCTCTCTCTCTCTCTCTCTCTCTCTCTCTCTCTCTCTCTCTCTCTCTCTCTCTCTCTCTCTCTCACACTTAATCCTCTCTTACTCACTCACTCACTTTCACACTCTCTCACACACACATACAAATTGTGAAAAATTATACCACTAGGTGACTTATGGAGGCATATAGTCGGTATGGAGTAAGTATTGAAAGAGTTTTCGATTGAATATGTAGGGAGTTTTCAGATCTGTTGGAAGATAATTCCAAAAGTGGGCACCAGAATATGCAAAGCAAGTTTCGTATAAGTCCAATCTAGGTTTTTTAACATATAATAAATTTAAGCGCTTGCTGTTCATAGCATGAGATTAGATCAACGGTTGAAGATACTCTGGGGTATTTTTGGATATTACTTTATTCACTAATTTGGCTTTGTTAAAAAGGAAACGTTTTCGAAGTGGTAGAAGCCTAGAAGCCTTAGATGACTATATAGATTATCACTTTCAGCGTGTTTTTTGCCATAAACTAGACGTACAGCCCGCCGTTGAAGAGAACAAAGTCGTTTCGTATTGGATTTAGGACAACTATCCCAGACTGTGGAATAATAATCTAGGTGAGATTGAGCAAAGGATGTGTAGATTAATTTTCGCGTGCTTTCGTCCAGGAAGTGCTGAATTTTAGCAAGTTGGTAAACGGTCTGTGATATTTTCTTGGTAAGGACGTGGACAATGGAGCTCCAATTTAAATGGCTATCAATTAAAAGACCCAATGACTTATGTTAATTTACATTAACTATACGTATGGTGTATATACGGAGTTCGAGCGCTGCCCCAATTATGGCTAGTGTCTGCAGTTTTTGTCTGGTCGTTATTAGCATGGATTTGGTTTTGTCGATGTTAATTTGCATGCAGTTTCAATTGCTCCAACTAGTAAGGTTATCAAGTTCTTTTTGTAACTAACTTTCTAATTCACTACGGATCTCCTGAACAGCATATATAGTACAATCGTCTGCAAATAGATCACATGTAGCATTGAGGTACAGAGGAAGATTGTTAATATAAACTATGAAAAGCAGCGGACTTAATATTGAGCCCTGGGGCACACCAACATTATGCTGTGTGGGTCTTGATAGACGGTTGTTAAAGGACCCGACTTGTCTGTCGGATAAAAATGACGTAATTAGGTTCACCATATTGACACTAGCCTTTATTTGTTTCAATTTGCTAATTAAAATATTGTGATCTACCATATCAAAACCTTTTTAAAAGTGTACAAACACCGCTCCACAAATGTTGCCATTGTTGATGTTAAAATGCCAGTTGTCGGTCATTTTTGTTAGAGCGCTATGGCAAGAGTATTTAGGTCGAAACACTGATTGGCTGTCAATTATAAGATCATTATTAATTCAATGATGCAATGTTATTTTATGAATGTGCTTTGCTAAAGGCTTTGATAGCGACGATAGTAAGGAAATAAGTCTATAATTACCCAAAACGCTGTTATCATTTGAACCATTTTTAAATAGAGGATAAACTTTAGCAATTTTTAATGCGGATGGATAGGAGTTTTTGGCCAGGCATTGATTATATATGAACGTTAATGACTCACTAATGATTGGGCAGCATAGCGAAGAATTCTATTACTGTTCCCATCTAGGCCTGTGAGTTTGTTGAACGTTGATTCTAATTATTTTATTCTATGTTGTGTGACATCTGCAGTAAGTACCTGAGGAGATGCAGCCAAATGTGCTAGGCAATATATCGTACTATATATGGTTTGTGCCTTCGTTATTCAAACATACATATCAAATAATGACATTTAACATGAAACACTCACATATTTAGCACTTCATCAAAAAATGGCATATAATATCTAACACATATTTTTTCTATTTTTTTTTCTTTGAAAGACTGAAGTAGTTGCAACATCCAGTCTCAAGTTTAAATGCTCGACTGTGGTTCAGAATAACCAAGCTGTATGTGGCCATATGAAGTAGTGCCACCCGGTCGTCTATTTTAAGCCGTTTAAATCCTTAGGAACAAAAACACAAACAATTAAAAACATACTCTTCAGAATAAAATTATAACGTCAATAAAGTATTAATTAACAAGAAAAAAGCAATAATAGAATGGGAAAATGCAATGATATAATTATTGTTCTTTTCTCCTTTAAATTTTTTTTTTACAAGATGTTGAGAGCCTGTGTAGGGCAGTGCTAGCATGCCTGCCTGACAGCCTGATGGTCATGTATTTGAATCCCCGCCTAGACAATGTTTTTATGAGAAATATTGACATAGGTTCTCAGGTCGACCCTGCATAAACCAGGTACCCGGAAATAGTCTGGGAAGTAAAGGTGGCAAGGTATGATATTGATCACGTACCTCACCAAATGCCATTTGGTCTATAAACATTTGGAGCTAACATCATATACTAAATTCGCCTCAAGACATTGAAAAAGGCCATATTTTGGTTATTTTTATCACATTTTATTTACTTAACAAAATCTGTCCACATAGGCAAGCTCCCTGAATATTCCACAAAACATAATAAAGCCATAAAATGACAGAACAACGATATTAAGTTATAGAACAGTTAACATGACACATGATAAAAGTGAACACAGTAGAAACTACTACACATGCAAGCGAACGCTGTCAACCTTACGTAGATCAAGTTTCTTTAATATAGCAACAAGCTATAATTTTTCTTAATAAAATACTGATCATTACTCTCTTGTCTACTTGGCGTGAGGATTGATCGTAGCCTGTCCTTCAGAGATCATGTCGATTATGTCATAACGAAAGCTCGAAAAGGTTTGTCAGCAATGAGAGTCATGGCGACTGCCAATATCGAGCAAAGACTGCTAATACTTCTGATAAAGGGCGACAGGCTAAAGAGGGGTAAATCATGGATGGGTCTGGCGGAAGATGTCGTCAGACAGGTTTGCAGTCTTACCAGTATCAACCCCGGCAAGGAATGGGTGTCGGTGCCTCCAGCATTTAAGTGCACTTTCTCCTGCATTATCACACTCGACAGACGGTGCAGAGAGCAGAACCCTGCCGCTGTCAATGCAGAGGTCAACGCGCTCATCTATGAACACGCAGATAGCCCCGAAGTGCTCATCTATACAGATGGATCTGTTGTAAAGCGGCAGAGAAGTGCGTGAGCATTTACAGCCCGTTCAGCGGGCCGAACCGTTCAAGAATCAAGTGGTGCCCACTCTTTGACCACGAGCAGCATGACGATGGAGGTGATGGCAGTTACATAGGCTTTCAAATGGCTTGAATCACAGCATTATACCAACGTGTGTGTACTAAGTGATTCAATTAGCATGATTCAGAAGGTCGAAGTTGGATCTGTACGTAGACAGTGGACTGAGTCGCTGCAGAAGTCTGTTGTCCGTAAAGTCACCTTCATCTTCGTCCCGGGACATGCGGGAGTCGAGGGAAATGAACGAGCTGATAAACTGGCTGGCTCTGCACCCCCTGTAAATGGCCAGCCCATGGATCGTGCCGATGTTATTAACATCCTTAAACATATGGCGAGAACAGAGGACTTTGACATCAGTGAATCCACGTCACTGTCCAGGATGAAAAGCTTGGGAGTAAGAATCGGCACGGCCAGACGTGAGAGGTACATCGGGAAAAAGAGGTGCCTCGTCAACCAATACATAACTGGCACTATTAGCCACCGGATGCTGATGCATATGCTGGGGGCGGATCTGAGCACCTATGGACCTGTCCGGAGTGCAATGAAGATACCCCAACTGATAACTAATAACATAAGAAACACAAAGATATCCCAGCCAACCTCCCACAAACATAATAATGACACTGGACAGACAGAATGATAGACAGTGTATCTGAACTTTGCACCAGTTAGACCACTGAACTCAACCAATGCGCAATCTACAAACAACACTTAACTTTGTTTTCTCCGGTCCTCTGAATCAACGTGGTCTCTTCCTATAGTGCATTTACATTTCATTGCCTCAATATAAAAATCCATATCTTAGCAACCAACTGAGGGAAAATGATGAGATTGGCCTTATGGAAAGAACCCCGCGCTGTTTAAACTGAGAGTTCTCAGAGGTGTCGTAAATGTGGGTTCTTTCACGAAACCTGATTATTATTTTTTCTTTAAATCTTACCACTTATAGCTAACATTGAAATGTGTGAATATTTTTTCAATGGGATTGAATGTGAAATTTTGTACACTTCAAAGCATCGCTATGAAGTTGCACACATATTTTTGTCAAGAAGCTGATCGCAGGAAACTGTTTTATACTATTACAAATTCCAAAAAACATAACAGTGCATGCATTGGGTTTGAGTAAATGGTCATTTCATCGATAGGTGCAAGAATCTGGAATTAAACCACCACGCAATAACCAAACGATAGGTAGAAAAGTTACTGTAGACAGCTTTGACAAGGATGTCGTAAGGCGAGCTAATTTAAAAATGCTTAAAAAAAGTCGCTTAAAAGTTTACAGGGTCGACTTCATTGCACCGGGTTCTAACCCATATGGCTCGGTCTCTTTCCGCAGCGCGGAAATCGTCGCACAAAGCACGAACTCCGCAGCTCTAGCGACGACCCACAGGAGTCTCCGAAAAATTTACCTCGTGAACTGAAGGACGCGGCCCAGAATAGAACCCACAACCTTTGGATCCCGAGTCAAACGGTTTGACCACTTCGCAGCGGAGACTCCTAAAATTATAAAAATTTTGCATTTTATATCCAGGATTATCCAGCATTATAAAAATGCTGGATGCCAAAGAATCAGTGACTGTAAGAAAACTTAGGGTTTGGTTGAGAATGAACAATAACATAGCGGTATCCAAAACAACTTTGTGGAAAATTATAAGGACATTAAGCTTCACGTTTAGAAAGTACAAGGGTGTCAGGATCTTGCATTGGCAATCCCTCAGGCTCGTAATGACTAACAGATGTGATACAAACACTGTCACAGAATGACTATACGTGACACACGGCGAATACAATGATAAACTCTTTTTTCGCACTTCTCACTTGCCGCAAACATTACAGGCACCGCACAACCAACATGGTGATGATATTATACAATATATATATATATATATATATATATATATATATATATATATATATATATATATATATATATATATATATATACACACACACACATGCAATGGATCAATACACAACTCCCAACACTACGTACCAGGCGCACAGTCTTCTATACTTAAACAGGCATTCTCTCTAATAACGTTCACTCACACAAGCTATACGAGCACACATTCCATCCACGTCTGTCCTGTACCACAGTCCGAGGCCGTCTGCCTTCTAACCGCATGCCACAACTGACCGTTCTCGTCACTACGCAGTTAGTGCCGCTCACATGCGTACCTGGCCGTAATTGCCAGGCGTCGATGATGAAGACACGGCAGATCTGTTGGGGAGATCATGACATTCTCCCACCACCCTTTCTAATGAAAGGAGTGTCCTTTCATTGTTGGCTATATACATTTGGGTTTATTTATTAAACCTGTCAGAATCGACCCATTGTTTGTCATCTGACATGAAACTTTGGTTTACCTTGAAATATTATGGATAATTGTATGTTATATACACACGCTCGTCAATGATGCTATTAAGCCACACTAATCAAGTACAATCCATTAGTTGGATTTTTTTTTACGTAGGTTGCAAATTGACTCAGCCAGTCCAGTAGCTATCAGCGATTTATGCTATCTCTCAAGCCACGCAACTACCTCACGACAAATGAAAAAAAAATTACAAACACGACATGTCAGGCCGCGAGTCATCTTCCTCATAAGACGACTCCAACATTTGACCCCAACCCAATATGGTCAGATAGTCTAATGCAGGTCTACAACTTTAGTAATTATATTCCACGCATAGTTGATGTCATCTTGATGTGTCGCCAATTCTGGCAACACTGAGGAAGGTTTTCTATAACTGTTACACATTATCAATAGTTCAAATTATTTCCCTTGGATTTAACAAGTGGGAAATACAAAACTCTATGGGCGATAATTTTGACAATCTTTCAAAGAAAATAAATTACATTGGTAATTCAAGTTCTAAGCGTCACAGTTTGATGCTTATTGTCAATAGTGAACCAAATGGTACTATTGAGAACAAGTTGATCAATCTATGATTCTCAGATTACAATTATCAAAAATCCTTTCATACAATTTGCATATGTAAATTTCACCTCACAAAGTTTATATAAGACGTCAATTCATTGTGAGAATTATTACATCGTCTGCTAATTTCTAAATTAATTCCAAAAACACCGGAAGTACACAGCTGGTGTGTTAAGATGTAACTAACACAATGTTCCTTCGTCACGTTGTTGTGTATACGAACGGATTAAACAGTTCACAACTACAGCTGTTGGATTAATGTTCTTTCGGAGTACTAATTACAGTGTTCTGTTGAATTTAGATGTCGTTGTCTCTTCCGCACAGTTTAAAAAGTCTGAACACTCTGCTTAGTTTAAATTAACAGTGTTCAACAGTGTTCATGTTAACAGGTACTAAGGATAAGGAACCAGATGACGAAAGGTAGGTTTTGAATTCCTCGTAGCACTGTTCTTCTTACTGTTCATAAGTATTTAAAATAATATTACCTTTCGTTCTCATAACACATAAATATTCGTAACGTTTAATCTAATAAAATATACTCTATATACATGGGGACATTGTCCCTATCACAATTATATTTCACAGCGTTTCTGAGATAAATTCAATATTCGCTGTGCTACTGAGCGCTATAAAGACTTGCAGTTTAATGACTGCCTTACTGTGTGCGCTCAGGCAAAAGTAGGCTTCCGGATGTGTCGTACGGACATCTGAAAAGAAGGTCAGCAATCGTATTTTGAGTACCGTTAATATGCCTCACTTCGAAACTGAAGTTCTGAAGTAATAGAGACCACCTTGCTATTCTGTGATTTGTAGGAGTCCCAGTAGTGATGATTGTCAATGGATTGTTGTCTGTCTCCACTATAAAGTGTTTTCCTAACAAAAATCTAGATAATTTTCTAACTGCATAAACCAGAGCAAGGGCTTCTACCTCAGGCGTCGACCAATTTTTATCTCTTGGTTTCAGTTTCCGAGACACGTAATATAATGGGTGAAGAATTTCATCATGGCTCTGCAATAACACGGCTCCGATCGCTATGGAGCTCGCGTCGGTTCTTAATCTCTAAACAGTGTCCAAATTTGGCAATTTGAGTATGGGATTACTAGAAAAATAAGACAAAACTTTTGTGAATGCTGGTCTCTGGCATTCGCTGTTTACAATTTTTTTTGGTTTATCTTTGGTTAGTAAGTTGATGAAACAATCAGTCAAATTAGCAAAATTTGGAATAAATTGTCTGTAGTAATTCAGTAAACCTAGGACACTTCTTATTTTCTTCTTTTTCGTTGGAAGGGACAATTTTAGAATCCTTGAGACAATATTGTCGTCAGTAGTGACAAAGCCGTTACAAATTTTATAACTCAAAAAAGTAACTTCTTGGAAGGCTATGTCAACCTTAGATGGTTTCACTGTTAGACCGTGGTGTCTGATGCGTTCAAATGTCTGTTGTAAAGTCGTCAAGTGATCTGTCATGGTCCTAGTATGTATGCAGATGTCGTCAAAGTAAGAAAGTATATTTGTGATGTCTGTCAATAGTAGCCTGGTCATTCGTACAAATGTCATCTGAACTTTATTGGTGTGTTGGATGTCAGAATGATGTGGTGCTGTGCTAAATCTGTCTGTCCTGGATGGTCGGAGAGAATACTACTGTCGCTTTGTAACTGTTGTCTGCAATTGTCGGTCTCTGTTTGAGAAAGATTGGGATTTACTTTGATGTCTTGTAGCGTGTCTGTCGTGTCAAGTGATGAAACTGGTATTTCGTCTGTATCGTCAGCGTCTATGTGGTCCACATCGGTGTGCTTGCTGCCGTCTCGTCTTGGTCTTTGTCTCTGTTGTAGTACGGTTTTAACATGTTGATGTGGAAGATTTTGTGTTTGTTGTTTATTGCGATCTCGTAGTCCAATGTCGAGATTTGTCTCAGTACTTTAAACGGTCCTTGCCATGAGTCCGTCAGTAAGTGTCTGTCACTTGGCAAAAGTAATAGTACGTCTTGTCCAGGTGTCAGTGTTATTGTCCTATTTCCTTTATTTGCATATTGTCTGTAAATAGCACCAGATTGTTTCAATGCTTCTTTAGCTAAAATGCAAGATTTCATAATTCTATCTCGCAATGATGTTACATGTTCATATGATGACAATGATTTATGTTCATTTACACTTTGAGTTAACATAGAGTGATAAATAGCTAATGGGCCGCGTAGTTTGGCTCCATAAACAAGTTCAAATGGTGAGAAACCTGTACTGGAATTAGGTACTTCTCGATACGCGAAAAGTATGGCAGGTAGATAGTGTCCCAGTCTTCTGGATGTTCCTGGGTAACTTTAGCTAGCATATGTTTAAGGTCACCATTCATTTTCTCTACAATCCCCGTCGAATGAGGATGGTATGGGCTATTAAAGCACTGCTTTACCCCTAACATTCTAGTAAAGGCTTGAGTGGCTGCAACAATAAACTGACTTCCCAGATATGACATAATGGTATCAGGAAACCCTGTTCCTGAAAACATGTGGAAGGGAACTTCCATTACATCCTTAGATGTTATATTCTTGAGTGGAATCGCCTCAGGCCATCTACTACATAGATCAATGATTGTTATTATAAACTTATTTCCTCTAGATGTAATATGGTTTAAAGAACCTACGATATCTACCGATATCTTTTCAAAGGGTCTACGTGCTAGATCTGTTATCTGTAGTTCTACTTGCGGGTGTTTTCCCTTTTATTTTACAAGCTTTTGGCAGATGTCACACGTTCTGCAATATAGTTTGGTGTCACTGCAGGATCTAGGCCAGTAAAATTGGGTAAGTAATCTTGCTCTAGTTTTAGAATAAGCCATATGCCCTTCAAAGGGTATGTCATGTGCTAGTGTCACAGGATAAATTAACTTGTCAGTCGATCGATGACAACCAGGCCCGACATTATTTTGCTAACACAATTGACTCTGTTATGGTGAACAAACTGAGGAAAATACGTCGGTACAGATTCTCTGCACCTGGTCGACAGTGTGTATGAGATCAAAGGGAGTCACGTCGAGTTGTCTACACACAGTCGACAGTTTGATGACAGGATGTTGTTCGAGAGGTGTGTATTGGCAACATTTGTCTACAAAACGGGAGTTGGCCGTTGCAAGTGATAGACAGAATGTCTGCTAGAGGTCAGAAGGATTCTGTAATGGGAGAAAGGTCTCTGGCTCACAGACAACCCGGATATTTGTTGGATGAGACAAAGAACTCCCCAGATGAAAAGGAAACTTGACAGCTAATTGACTCTGGTTAGTCTGGAAACAGGAGGACAAAGCCAGATTCTGGACTGATTGGCGTCTGGACTTTCTGGTGACTCACTCAAGCACCCATATAAAACCCAGTGCAGTAAACAGGTGGATGGAGTCGAGGAAAACATTCTGAAGTGTTAGGATTGGGGATTATTCCGAGTTGTGTCATATTAGAGGGACTAGCCTATCTTAGTAGTGATAGTTATCCGCGGACATAGATCCAATCGGATTGCCTAGTTTCTCGAGTAACAACAGGAATAGACATATGGTAGGCAATTAATTATATCTAACTTAAGAGTATGATTAGGAATAGAGTACAGTACTGTGCGGTGATATAATGTATTATAGGTGCAGTGATATAATGTATTATGATTAGTGATAGAATGTTCTATAAGTGCGGTGCTAGAAAATATCATAGGAGCGTCGGCACTAGTATTCTATTGTGTGGCTTCAGGTAGCTTGTGTTATATATCATTTTACTCGGGAAGTTGAGGACAATGTAGTGGAATAATAATTAGAGAGATTAAGGATGGTTGAGAGGGAGGAGGGGAATGTGTAATGGTAGGATCTTCCAGTAGGGCATCTGCTGGGTTTCTACCCGTTCCTTTATTCTTTCCTGGTGTTGCCATGTCTCAGATCATATGATTGAGTTATTTGGCCGTATGACAGAGATCGGATCTCTGTTATAGATCTGAGTGCTGTTATTGGCCTACACTTGCCTAATTCTGGCCAGGACTGAGTTGCCCTCACCATGATGTTATCTGCTCTACAGGTTCCATGTACAGTTCCCCTTGAGTGTTCCACTTGAGTGTGAGATGATTTACTACGAAGAAGCCGGTTCAAAGTTTTATACAAGGATGGCTCAGCATCTGAAGACAGAGGTTGCTGAGAGGCCGCTACATAGGGCTTATACCCAAGTTGGTTTGCGGGAACCTGGCTTCTGCTGAGCAGGACATGTTGACGAGATTGAGGTTTAGCCAAGTGATAGATGTATCAATAAACAGTCAGAACATTGCATAATTTATACTGATACCCAGAACAGTTAGATTGTGGTGTTAATATGAGGAATCTTTAGAACCAGTGACTCTAGATCCATTAAGATTTCTCCACTAACAGTGACAATAGGATTAGAATTTCCTGATTAACAATCCGTTAAATAACCGAGGAAGTTCATAGTGTGAATCAGACTCTAATTAGACACTGTTTGTCAGGGGTGTCCAAGCATCCTAGTGGTTCCAGAGACAACGGAGGAAGTCTTCACGTGACCGGAGGAGCATCACCTGGGTGAGGCTACTTGTATGGGATACATGGTGCTGGTGTGTCTTCAGCACAGGGATGAGAATGAATATCCTCTTGAACACTGATCTGAGTCTATAGACGATTTAGAATACACGTCACACATTCTACACCTTATACACACATACACTTCTCCTACATATACTCTTTGCTTTAATAAATTTCTTGTTTTTATTTGTTGAAGCGAGAGTTGTCAAGTATGTTATGTTGGGGAAGAATGAGAGGGGGCATGATCCAGGGGTGAGTAAGAGTGAGAGGAAGGTGTCTTCAGATTGAGGGAGTGTGTGGACGGAGTCTGCTGGATATCTCCAGAATAGAGATATTGAATTAAAACAAATGTGGGTGTTGATTCTCTTCACTCCAGGGACGACACTAAAGTGGTAAAGAAGAACAAGTAACTAATACGACATTCATTCTTTACACACACACGACATTTATTGGGGGCTCGTAAACGTGATCTTTGGACAGCGGGATCTTTAGACAACGGGATCTTTTAACACGGGATCTTTAGTTAGAGGATGGAGATATCCTATTAGTGAGAATCCAGCTAGAGTGAATGTGGATAGGTGTTAGGACTTATCTTACCTGTTCACACTTCACACGTCTGCATAGGTCTGTGGTCCTGATTCTACTCTTGTCACTGAGTGATTGTGTTGTGTTGTGTGGTGTGTTATAAATATATAGATTAATAGTATTTTGTGATTATCTATATAGTTGTTTAGAGATAATCTTTACTCTATCTGTTGAGTTACCTCTCTGTAATATGGCCACTCCTAGATTAACTACGGCGGAACTTAGGGCAAAGGGGGAAGACATGGGATTGTCGGGTTCTGCTCTAACGGATTACATACAGGAAGTGGAGAGGGAGTATCGTCAAGCAGAAAGGGAAGATCGAAAGGCCGAGTTGGAATTGAGAAGGATGGAGGCAGAGCAAGCAGCTAAGAAATTGGAAGCAGAACAAGCTGCTAGGCAACTTGAGGCTGAGCAAGCCATGAGAAGGCTGGAAATAGAAGCTAAAAAACTGGAAGCAGAGCAAGCTGCTAAGTTACTTGAGGTTGAGCAAGCTGCTAAGCAACGGGAAGCGGAGCAAGAGGCTCAGAAAAGGGAGCATGAGTACCGGATGCGGGAACTCGAGCTCAAGAGGCAATCTAGTGGGGAAACTGAGGGAGCAGTGGGAGGTTCCTCTCTCCCTGGCTCAACACCAGTAAGGTGGACATAGCTACCATGCTATGAAGTTCCCTCTAGCGATCTACGAGGACAAAGAGAAGATTGACCAGTACCTTCAACGCTTCGAGGCTATGTCAGTTGCTATGGGTCTGGAGCGTGACAAATGGAATCTCAAGCTATCCCAGGGATTACGCGGGACCGGTTACGAGGTGTATTCTCGCCTGCCACCAGGACATGAGAACAATTATGACGAGTTGAAGACGGCTTTGCTGAAACGATTCGAAGTTACGTCACATACCTACCGGAAAAAATTTCGAGGAGCGAAACGAGAACCGGGGGAGTTGTTCGCCGCCTATAGTCTGCGTCTGAAAGCATATCTCCATAAGTGGATGGATTTGGCTGGGTTTGCGCATGACTATGAGAGTCTGGAAGAGCTCACGGTAGTCGACCAGATGCGGAAGCAAATGTCGAAACCTCTCAGGACATTCTTGGGAGAACAAGGGGCGGAACGAATCGACATGGTGACGAAATTGGCAGAACGGTTCGTCGAGGTCCATGGGGAGGCAGCAGAAAACATTTCTACAAACACCAAAAGTCAGGAAAAACATAACCTGAAGAAAGCAAAAAGCACAGGAACTAAAAAGGTGGAACCATATGTCAAAACTTCAGAGGAGAGTTCGGAGAAGACGAAGGGGGAAAGCAAGAAAACTTCGAGCTCTACACAAAAACGACCATGGTCGGAGAAGTGGTGTTCGATTTGTAAGTCGCCCTCTCACAATACGAGGGAATGTAAATCGAAGGCTAAGAACCCTCACTTCGCGGCATGTCAAGTGACTTCAACGCAGGTGGACACTGACAATGCCAAGGTCGACAAGGAAGCTCACCACCAGGAGAGCTCACTCAAGTCCGGCACAAGAAAATATAGGACAGGGAAATGGTGCAAACACTGCAGGTCGAATACACACAATGCTATTGACTGCAGGGGAAAGTCAGGAGACTCTAAATTCGTCGTGTGCCCCGGAAAACCTAAGGTGGAGCCCACCGAACAGGTCGAGGCCGAAGGAGAGACTCCAGACCAGGAAAAACCACCTGTAGTGGAATTGGTAGAAGTTAACGGTCGTCAAGTGGAGTGTTTATACGACACAGGACTGGACGGGGAGGCCGTGATTTCTGCGGATCTGGTACATCCAGAACAATTCACAGGTGAAACCATGGAGATACAGCCTGCACAGAAGAGTGCTGTAGCCATGAAATTGCCCATTGCCAGAGTGGAGATTCGGTCAAGATATGTCACCGGCACCATCAAGGCCGCTGTGTTGACCGATCCCATTTTTCCCGTAATCCTCGGTTGCCGGTATGTCTTTCTGGGAATGCCCAGGGAGCCAATCCATATGGGAGCAATTCAGACTCGCTCTCAGACGAGAAACGGATGAGGCAGAAGCCAATGTGACTAACCCACTGCCAGGGGAGTTGCGAACTGCCCAGAGTGAGGATGCTACTCTACGTCCTTGCTACAAAAAGCTGCAGAAAAGTGCTGATCCACCCAAACGGGGGCAGTACTATATGAAGAATAGGATACTCTACAGGAGAGCCGGAAGGGGAGACAACCTACATGGTCAGTTGGTGGTCCCAAAGGCCCATCGTTCCCAGATTCTTCATATGGGGCATACCATCTCATTCAGTGGGCATATGGGTATTGCCGCCACGATGCAGCGAATTTCCTGCCATTACTATTGGCCGGGAATGACAGGTGATGTGCGTCGGTATGTGAAGTCATGCCCTGAGTGCCAGAGGGTGGCACCGAAACACTGGACAGCGCCGGTGGTCTTGGGTGAAATGCCCATCATGAACTCTCCTTTCGAGAGGGTAGCCATCGATATTGTGGGTCCACTTCCTAGGACTAGGAAGAGGAACATGTACATACTCACCATGGTGGATTGCTGTACAATGTGGGGTGAAGCCATACCGTTGACCACAGATTGACTCGAAACGAGTGGCGGACGCACTGATGGAGGCCTTTACAAGATTAGGCTTTCCTGATCAAATACTGACGGACAATGGGTCCCAGTTTTGTGGAAAACTTATGGAGGAGGTATTTAGGGTGTTCCACTCTAACCATATCCATACCAGCCCTTACCACCCTCAAGCCAATGGACAAGTAGAGCGTTTCAACGGCACGTTGATGACAATGCTCAGGAAACTAGCGCAGGAAAAACCTGATAGGTGGGATGAATATATCCCAGCAGCCCTCTTTGCCTATCGGGAAGTTCCTCATGGCTCAACAGGACTACCACCCGCTACGTTGCTGTTTGGTCGTCCAATCAAGGGACCGTTGGAAGCCATGTTGAGGAGTTGGACTGAAGAGGGGACATCAGAAGAAGTGATCTCTTCTTACAAATATGTGGAGGAACTGAAAGAAAAACTTCACAAGGGATGGACTCTGGCTAATCAAAACTTGAAAAAGGCCAGAAAAAGACATGCGGCTTACTACAACCGTAGGTCTAAAGACAGATCTCTAGAGGTGGGAGACAAAGTATTGTTGCTACTCCCAACGGGAAACAACAAACTGGAGATAGGTTGGCAAGGACCATTTCCCGTGGAAAGGGTGATATCCAGAACCAACTATCAGATCCGGATCCGGGGAAAGTCGAAGATTTTCCATATCAATCTCTTGCGGAAATACGAAGAGAGACCAGGAGAAAAAGCAGCTCACCTCATGGCAATGGCAGTTGCAGTGAAGACAGAAGTGGGAACCAACGAGGGAAGGGAATATCCCCTGGTACACCAGGAAACCTACAAGGATGTACAGGTGAACCCTGATCTGACTTCCCAGGAGAGGGAAAAGATAACCCAGGTTCTCGAGTCTCATAAGGAGATACTGACTGATAAACCAGGACGAACGAGGTTGGTGGAGTTCGAGATGACTTTGACCACTCAAGAGCCTGTTCGCCAAAAGGTTTACCCAGTGCCATTCTCTAAAGAAAAGGCCCTGGAGGAGGAAATAAAGAAGCTGTTGGAGGATGACGTGATTGCACCTTCCACATCCCCATACAATGCGGGGGTAGTTTTGTTACGAAAACCAAGTGGAGAACACCGGTTGTGTATAGACTACCGACTTCTGAACAGTCATACACAATTTCAGGTGGAACCTTTGCCGAATCCAACTCAGTTATTCGCGAGGCTCCATAAGGCAAGGTATTTCTCAAAGGTGGATCTGAGTCGCGGGTATTATCAGATTCCGGTCAAACCAGAGGTTCGACCCCTACTGGCCTTCAGTACCCCCAGTGGACATTATGAGTTCAAGGTCATGCCCTTTGGACTTAGCAATGCACCTAGTGTGTTTACTCGCATGATGAGGACTTTACTAGATCCTTTAAAGGATCCGTCCATCATCTCATTCATGGATGATATTCTGATTTCCAGTGACAGTTTGGATGACCATTTACAATCCTTGGAAAGTGTTTTCAATAGGCTCAAGGAAGCAGGGCTTACAGCTCGCCCAACCAAGTGCATGATCGGTTACCAGACTCTGGAATTTCTAGGTCACACCATCACTCCAGGACACATTGTCCCAGAGGAAAAGAACCTAGAGAAAATCAGAAGTGCTCCAAGGCCAAAAACGAAGAAGGATTGCGATCTTTTCTCTCGTTGTGTGGGTTCTACCACAAATTTATCCCACATTTCACTGAACTGGGAGCTCCATTTAACAGAAACCTTGAAAAAGGGATTCCCAGACCAAATAGTTTGGACACCGGAATGTGAGAGTGCCTACAGTCAGTTGAAGGAGGCCTTGGTCAGCAAACCTGTGTTACAGCTCCCGGACCTTTCCAAACCATTTGTGTTGAGAACGGATGCAAGTGGGATTGGGATTGGGGCAGCTTTGTTACAGGAAGGAAAAGACGATGCTTCAGTTTTGAAACCAGTGGCATACGCAAGCAAGAAACTTCTCCCGGCTGAGATGAATTATTCGACCGTTGAGAGAGAGTGTTTGGCTCTCGTATGGGCTGTACAAAAATTCCAGCCTTATTTGTATGGAGTTCAGTTTCGAGTTCAGTCGGATCATCAACCTTTGATATTCCTGGCCACTTCTCAGAAGCTCAACGCCCGTTTGATGCGGTGGTCGTTGCTACTTCAGCCATACCACTTTACAGTGGAGTATATACCTGGGAAGGAAAATGTTGGAGCTGATTTCCTGTCTAGACATCCAGCTCCTGAAGAAGAGGAATAGGTCATCTGGATCGAACCTCCAAGAAGAAAGAGTTGTTGCGGACTACTCTCTTAGGAGGGGGCCTATGTCACAGGATAAATTAACTTGTTAGTTGCGATCGATGACAACCAAGCCCGACATTATTTTGCTAACACAATTGACTCTGTTATGGTGAACAAACTGAGGAAAATACGTCGGTACAGATTCTCTGCACCTGGTCGACAGTGTGTATGAGATCAAAGGGAGTCACGTCGAGTTGTCTACACACAGTCGACAGTTTGATGACAGGATGTTGTTCGAGAGGTGTGTATTGGCAACATTTGTCTACAAAACGGGAGTTGGCCGTTGAAAGTAATGGACAGATGTCTGCTAGAGGTCAGAAGGATTCTGTAATGGGAGAAAGGTCTCTGGCTCACAGACAACCCGGATATTTGTTGGATGAGACAAAGAACTCCCCAGATGAAAAGGAAACTTGACAGCTAATTGACTCTGGTTAGTCTGGAAACAGGAGGACAAAGCCAGATTCTGGACTGATTGGCGTCTGGACTTTCTGGTGACTCACTCAAGCACCCATATAAAACCCAGTGCAGTAAACAGGTAGAGGGAGTCGAGAAAACATTCTGAAGTGTTAGGATTGGGGATTATTCCGAGTTGTGTTATATTAGAGGGACTAGCCTATCTTAGTAGTGATAGTTATCCGCGGACATAGATCCAATCGGATTGCCTAGTTTCTCGAGTAACAACAGGAATAGACATATGGTAGGCAATTAATTATATCTAACTTAAGAGTATGATTAGGAATATAGTACAGTACTGTGCGGTGATATAATGTATTATAGGTGCAGTGATATAATGTATTATGATTAGTGATAGAATGTTCTATAAGTGCAGGTGCTAGAAAGTATCATAGGAGCGTCGGCACTAGTATTCTATTGTGTGGCTTCAAGTAGCTTGTGTTATATATCATTTTACTCAGGGAAGTTGAGGACAATGTAGTGGAATAATAATTAGAGAGATTAAGGATGGTTGAGAGGGAGGAGGGGAATGTGTAATGGTAGGATCTTCCAGTAGGGCATCTGCTGGGTTTCTACCCGTTCCTTTATTCTTTCCTGGTGTTGCCATGTCTCAGATCATATGATTGAGTTATTTGGCCGTATGACAGAGATCGGATCTCTGTTATAGATCTGAGTGCTGTTATTGGCCTACACTTGCCTAATTCTGGCCAGGACTGAGTTGCCCTCACCATGATGTTATCTGCTCTACAGGTTCCATGTACAGTTCCCCTTGAGTGTTCCACTTGAGTGTGAGATGATTTACTACGAAGAAGCAGGTTCAAAGTTTTATACAAGGAGGGCTCAGCATCTGAAGACAGAGGTTGCTGAGAGGCCGCTACATAGGGCTTATACCCAAGTTGGTTTGCGGGAACCTGGCTTCTGCTGAGCAGGACATGTTGACGAGATTGAGGTTTAGCCAAGTGATAGATGTATCAATAAACAGTCAGAACATTGCATAATTTATACTGATACCCAGAACAGTTAGATTGTGGTGTTAATATGAGGAATCTTTAGAACCAGTGACTCTAGATCCATTAAGATTTCTCCACTAACAGTGACAATAGGATTAGAATTTCCTGATTAACAATCCGTTAAATAACCGAGGAAGTTCATAGTGTGAATCAGACTCTAATTAGACAGTGTTTGTCAGGGGTGTCCAAGCATCCTAGTGGTTCCAGAGACAACGGAGGAAGTCTTCACGTGACCGGAGGAGCATCACCTGGGTGAGGCTACTTGTATGGGATACATGGTGCTGGTGTGTCTTCAGCACAGGGATGAGAATGAATATCCTCTTGAACACTGATCTGAGTCTATAGACGATTTAGAATACCCGTCACACATTCTACACCTTATACACACATACACTTCTCCTACATATACTCTTTGCTTTAATAAATTTCTTGTTTTTATTTGTTGAAGCGAGAGTTTTCAAGTATGTTATGTTGGGGAAGAATGAGAGGGGGCATGATCCAGGGGTGAGTAAGAGTGAGAGGAAGGTGTCTTCAGATTGAGGGAGTGTGTGGACGGAGTCTGCTGGATTTCTCCAGAATAGAGATATTGAATTAAAAATAATGTGGGTGTTGATTCTCTTCACTCCAGGGACGACACTAAAGTGGTAAAGAAGAACAAGTAACTAATACGACAGTCATTCTTTACACACACACGACATTTATTGGGGGCTCGTAAACGTGATCTTTGGACAGCGGGATCTTTAGACAACGGGATCTTTTAACACGGGATCTTTAGTTAGAGGATGGAGATATCCTATTAGTGAGAATCCAGCTAGAGTGAATGTGGATAGGTGTTAGGACTTATCTTACCTGTTCACACTTCACACGTCTGCATAGGTCTGTGGTCCTGATTCTACTCTTGTCACTGAGTGATTGTGTTGTGTTGTGTGGTGTGTTATAAATATATAGATTAATAGTATTTTGTCATTAGCTATATATTGGTTTAGAGATAATCTATACTCTATCTGTTGAGTTACCTCTCTGTAAAATGGCCACTCCTAGATTAACTACGGCAGAACTTAGAGCAAAGGGGGAAGACATGGGATTGTCGGGTTCTGCTCTAACGGATTACATACAGGAAGTGGAGAGGGAGTATCGTCAAGCAGAAAGGGAAGATCGAAAGGCCGAGTTGGAATTGAGAAGGATGGAGGCAGAGCAAGCAGCTAAGAAATTGGAAGCAGAACAAGCTGCTAGGCAACTTGAGGCTGAGCAAGCCATGAGAAGGCTGGAAATAGAAGCTAAAAAACTGGAAGCAGAGCAAGCTGCTAAGATACTTGAGGTTGAGCAAGCTGCTAAGCAACGGGAAGCGGAGCAAGAGGCTCAGAAAAGGGAGCATGAGTACCGGATGCGGGAACTCGAGCTCAAGAGGCAATCTAGTGGGGAAACTGAGGGAGCAGTGGGAGGTTCCTCTCTCCCTGGCTCAACACCAGTAAGTGGACATAGCTACCATGCTATGAAGTTCCCTCTAGCGATCTACGAGGAGGACAAAGAGAAGATTGACCAGTACCTTCAACGCTTCGAGGCTATGTCAGTTGCTATGGGTCTGGAGCGTGACAAATGGAATCTCAAGCTATCCCAGGGATTACGCGGGACCGGTTACGAGGTTTATTCTCGCCTGCCACCAGGACATGAGAACAATTATGACGAGTTGAAGACGGCTTTGCTGAAACGATTTGAAGTTACGTCCCATACCTACCGGAAAAAATTTCGAGGAGCGAAACGAGAACCGGGGGAGTTGTTCGCCGCCTATAGTCTGCGTCTGAAAGCATATCTCCATAAGTGGATGGATTTGGCTGGGTATGGGCATGACTATGAGAGTCTGGAAGAGCTCACGGTAGTCGACCAGATGCGGAAGCAAATGTCGAAACCTCTCAGGACATTCTTGGGAGAACAAGGGGCGGAACGAATCGACATGGTGACGAAATTGGCGGAACGGTTCGTCGAGGTCCATGGGGAGGCAGCAGAAAACATTTCTACAAACACCAAAAGTCAGGAAAAACATAACCTGAAGAAAGCAAAAAGTACAGGAACTAAGAAGGTGGAACCATATGTCAAAACTTCAGAGGAGAGTTCGGAGAAGACGAAGGGGGAAAGCAAGAAAACTTCGAGCTCTACACAAAAACGACCATGGTCGGAGAAGTGGTGTTCGATTTGTAAGTCGCCCTCTCACAATACGAGGGAATGTAAATCGAAGGCTAAGAACCCTCACTTCGCGGCATGTCAAGTGACTTCAACGCAGGTGGACACTGACAATGCCAAGGTCGACAAGGATGCTCACCACCAGGAGAGCTCACTCAAGTCCGGCACAAGAAAATCTAGGACAGGGAAATGGTGCAAACACTGCAGGTCGAATACACACAATGCTATTGACTGCAGGGGAAAGTCAGGAGACACTCAATTCGTCGTGTGCCCCGGAAAACCTAAGGTGGAGCCCACCGAACAGGTCGAGGCCGAAGGAGAGACTCCAGACCAGGAAAAACCACCTGTAGTGGAATTGGTAGAAGTTAACGGTCGTCAAGTGGAGTGTTTATACGACACAGGACTGGACGGGGAGGCCGTGATTTCTGCGGATCTGGTACATCCAGAACAATTCACAGGTGAAACCATGGAGATACAGCCTGCACAGAAGAGTGCTGTAGCCATGAAATTGCCCATTGCCAGAGTGGAGATTCGGTCAAGATATGTCACCGGCACCATCAAGGCCGCTGTGTTGACTGATCCCATTTTTCCCGTAATCCTCGGTTGCCGGTATGTCTTTCTGGGAATGCCCAGGGAGCCAATCCATATGGGAGCAATTCAGACTCGCTCTCAGACGAAAACGGATGAGGCAGAAGCCAATGTGACTAACCCACTGCCAGGGGAGTTGCGAACTGCCCAGAGTGAGGATGCTACGTTACGTCCTTGCTACAAAAAGCTGCAGAAAAGTGCTGATCCACCCAAACGGGGGCAGTACTATATGAAGAATAGGATACTCTACAGGAGAGCCGGAAGGGGAGACAACCTACATGGTCAGTTGGTGGTCCCAAAGGCCCATCGTTCCCAGATTCTTCATATGGGGCATACCATCTCATTCAGTGGGCACTATGGGTATTGCCGCCACGATGCAGCGAATTTCCTGCCATTACTATTGGCCGGGAATGACAGGTGATGTGCGTCGGTATGTGAAGTCATGCCCTGAGTGCCAGAGGGTGGCACCGAAACACTGGACAGCGCCGGTGGTCTTGGGTGAAATGCCCATCATGAACTCTCCTTTCGAGAGGGTAGCCATCGATATTGTGGGTCCACTTCCTAGGACTAGGAAGAGGAACATGTACATACTCACCATGGTGGATTGCTGTACAATGTGGGGTGAAGCCATACCGTTGACCACAGATTGACTCGAAACGAGTGGCGGACGCACTGATGGAGGCCTTTACTAGATTAGGCTTTCCTGATCAAATACTGACGGACAATGGGTCCCAGTTTTGTGGAAAACTTATGGAGGAGGTATTTAGGGTATTCCACTCTAACCATATCCATACCAGCCCTTACCACCCTCAAGCCAATGGACAAGTAGAGCGTTTCAACGGCACGTTGATGACAATGCTCAGGAAACTAGCGCAGGAAAAACCTGATAGGTGGGATGAATATATCCCAGCAGCACTCTTTGCCTATCGGGAAGTTCCTCATGGCTCAACAGGACTACCACCCGCTACGTTGCTGTTTGGTCGTCCAATCAAGGACCGTTGGAAGCCATGTTGAGGAGTTGGACTGAAGAGGGGACATCAGAAGAAGTGATCTCTTCTTACAAATATGTGGAGGAACTGAAAGAAAAACTTCACAAGGGATGGACTCTGGCGAATCAAAACTTGAAAAAGGCCAGAAAAAGACATGCGGCTTACTACAACCGTAGGTCTAAAGACAGATCTCTAGAGGTGGGAGACAAAGTATTGTTGCTACTCCCAACGGGAAACAACAAACTGGAGATAGGTTGGCAAGGACCATTTCCCGTGGAAAGGGTGATATCCAGAACCAACTATCAGATTCGGATCCGGGGAAAGTCGAAGATTTTCCATATCAATCTCTTGCGGAAATACGAAGAGAGACCAGGAGAAAAAGCAGCTCACCTCATGGCAATGGCAGTTGCAGTGGAGACAGAAGTGGGAACCAACGAGGGAAGGGAATATCCCCTGGTACACCAGGAAACCTACAAGGATGTACAGGTGAACCCTGATCTGACTTCCCAGGAGAGGGAAAAGATAACCCAGGTTCTCGAGTCTCATAAGGAGATACTGACTGATAAACCAGGACGAACGAGGTTGGTGGAGTTCGAGATGACTTTGACCACTCAAGAGCCTGTTCGCCAAAAGGTTTATCCAGTGCCATTCTCTAAAGAAAAGGCCCTGGAGGAGGAAATACAGAAACTGTTGGAGGATGACGTGATTGCACCTTCCACATCCCCATACAATGCGGGGGTAGTTTTGTTACGAAAACCAAGTGGAGAACACCGGTTGTGTATAGACTACCGACTTCTGAACAGTCATACACAATTTCAGGTGGAACCTTTGCCGAATCCAACTCAGTTATTCGCGAGGCTCCATAAGGCAAGGTATTTCTCAAAGGTGGATCTGAGTCGCGGGTATTATCAGATTCCGGTCAAACCAGAGGTTCGACCCCTACTGGCCTTCAGTACCCCCAGTGGACATTATGAATTCAAGGTCATGCCCTTTGGACTCAGCAATGCACCTAGTGTGTTTACTCGCATGATGAGGACTTTACTAGATCCTTTAAAGGATCCGTCCATCATCTCATTCATGGATGATATTCTGATTTCCAGTGACAGTTTGGATGACCATTTACAATCCTTGGAAAGTGTTTTCAATAGGCTCAAGGAAGCAGGGCTTACAGCTCGCCCAACCAAGTGCATGATCGGTTACCAGACTCTGGAATTTCTAGGTCACACCATCACTCCAGGACACATTGTCCCAGAGGAAAAGAACCTAGAGAAAATCAGAAGTGCTCCAAGGCCAAAAACGAAGAAGGATGTGCGATCTTTTCTCTCGTTGTGTGGGTTCTACCACAAATTTATCCCACATTTCACTGAACTGGGAGCTCCATTTAACAGAAACCTTGAAAAAGGGATTCCCAGGACCAAATAGTTTGGACACCAGAATGTGAGAGTGCCTACAGTCAGTTGAAGGAGGCCTTGGTCAGCAAACCTGTGTTACAGCTCCCGGACCTTTCCAAACCATTTGTGTTGAGAACGGATGCAAGTGGGATTGGGATTGGGGCAGCTTTGTTACAGGAAGGAAAAGACGATGCTTCAGTTTTGAAACCAGTGGCATACGCAAGCAAGAAACTTCTCCCGGCTGAGAGGAATTATTCGACCGTTGAGAGAGAGTGTTTGGCTCTTGTATGGGCCGTACAAAAATTCCAGCCTTATTTGTATGGAGTTCAGTTTCGAGTTCAGTCGGATCATCAACCTTTGATATTCCTGGCCACTTCTCAGAAGCTCAACGCCCGTTTGATGCGGTGGTCGTTGCTACTTCAGCCATACCACTTTACAGTGGAGTATATACCTGGGAAGGAAAATGTTGGAGCTGATTTCCTGTCTAGACATCCAGCTCCTGAAGAAGAGGAATAGATCATCTGGATCGAACCTCCAAGAAGAAAGAGTTGTTGCGGACTACTCTCTTAGGAGGGGGCCTATGTCACAGGATAAATTAACTTGTCAGTCGATCGATGACAACCAGGCCCGACATTATTTTGCTAACACAATTGACTCTGTTATGGTGAACAAACTGAGGAAAATACGTCGGTACAGATTCTCTGCACCTGGTCGACAGTGTGTATGAGATCAAAGGGAGTCACGTCGAGTTGTCTACACACAGTCGACAGTTTGATGACAGGATGTTGTTCGAGAGGTGTGTATTATCAACATGTGTCTACAAAACGGGAGTTGGCCGTTGAATGTAATGGACAGATGTCTGCTAGAGGTCAGAAGGATTCTGTAATGGGAGAAAGGTCTCTGGCTCACAGACAACCCGGATATTTGTTGGATGAGACAAAGAACTCCCCAGATGAAAAGGAAACTTGACAGCTAATTGACTCTGGTTAGTCTGGAAACAGGAGGACAAAGCCAGATTCTGGACTGATTGGCGTCTGGACTTTCTGGTGACTCACTCAAGCACCCATATAAAACCCAGTGCAGTAAACAGGTAGAGGGAGTCGAGGAAAACATTCTGAAGTGTTAGGATTGGGGATTATTCCGAGTTGTGTTATATTAGAGGGACTAGCCTATCTTAGTAGTGATAGTTATCCGCGGACATAGATCCAATCGGATTGCCTAGTTTCTCGAGTAACAACAGGAATAGACATATGGTAGGCAATTAATTATATCTAACTTAAGAGTATGATTAGGAATAGAGTACAGTACTGTGCGGTGATATAATGTATTATAGGTGCAGTGATATAATGTATTATGATTAGTGATAGAATGTTCTATAAGTGCAGGTGCTAGAAAGTATCATAGGAGCGTCGGCACTAGTATTCTATTGTGTGGCTTCAAGTAGCTTGTGTTATATATCATTTTACTCAGGAAGTTGAGGACAATGTAGTGGAATAATAATTAGAGAGATTAAGGATGGTTGAGAGGGAGGAGGGGAATGTGTAATGGTAGGATCTTCCAGTAGGGCATCTGCTGGGTTTCTACCCGTTCCTTTATTCTTTCCTGGTGTTGCCATGTCTCAGATCATATGATTGAGTTATTTGGCCGTATGACAGAGATCGGATCTCTGTTATAGATCTGAGTGCTGTTATTGGCCTACACTTGCCTAATTCTGGCCAGGACTGAGTTGCCCTCACCATGATGTTATCTGCTCTACAGGTTCCATGTACAGTTCCCCTTGAGTGTTCCACTTGAGTGTGAGATGATTTACTACGAAGAAGCAGGTTCAAAGTTTTATACAAGGAGGGCTCAGCATCTGAAGACAGAGGTTGCTGAGAGGCCGCTACATAGGGCTTATACCCAAGTTGGTTTGCGGGAACCTGGCTTCTGCTGAGCAGGACATGTTGACGAGATGGAGGTTTAGCCAAGTGATAGATGTATCAATAAACAGTCAGAACATTGCATAATTTATACTGATACCCAGAACAGTTAGATTGTGGTGTTAATATGAGGAATCTTTAGAACCAGTGACTCTAGATCCATTAAGATTTCTCCACTAACAGTGACAATAGGATTAGAATTTCCTGATTAACAATCCGTTAAATAACCGAGGAAGTTCATAGTGTGAATCAGACTCTAATTAGACAGTGTTTGTCAGGGGTGTCCAAGCATCCTAGTGGTTCCAGAGACAACGGAGGAAGTCTTCACGTGACCGGAGGAGCATCACCTGGGTGAGGCTACCTGTATGGGATACATGGTGCTGGTGTGTCTTCAGCACAGGGATGAGAATGAATATCCTCTTGAACACTGATCTGAGTCTATAGACGATTTAGAATACCCGTCACACATTCTACACCTTATACACACATACACTTCTCCTACATATACTCTTTGCTTTAATACATTTCTTGTTTTTATTTGTTGAAGCGAGAGTTGTCAAGTATCTTATGTTGGGGAAGAATGAGAGGGGGCATGATCCAGGGGTGAGTAAGAGTGAGAGGAAGGTGTCTTCAGATTGAGGGAGTGTGTGGACGGAGTCTGCTGGATATCTCCAGAATAGAGATATTGAATTAAAAATAATGTGGGTGTTGATTCTCTTCACTCCAGGGACGACACTAAAGTGGTAAAGAAGAACAAGTAACCAATACGACATTCATTCTTTACACACACACGACAGCTAGTTGCAATGCTTTTCTGCGGTGTTCGTTTGGTAACACCGTTTGCTCAGTGGTGTTGGCATCTCTGGTGTAATACCGTGTAAGAATACCACATTTGAGGTCAAAGTGCCATCTAGCATTCTTTGTAATTCTTGGCTTTTGGCCTATCAAATTAAAATATTTGTGCAAAGATACATCAGCCTTTTGGGCTTTTATGAAATTTTCTCTCATAGTATTGAGAGGCAGTATGACTGGGCTTAACATTTCCAAAGCCTCAGTTTGGTTAATGTGATCTTGCACTTTTGCAGCAGATCTAGTTACTGCATTTGATACATCAGAAACACGAGAAGATGATGTTACATTTGGAACAGTACTTTCATCATATGATGTTACTACATTTGCAAACATACATTCGTTCGAAGATGATATTACATTGTCACCAATACATTCAGCAGAAGATGTTACACAATCATGCAGCATATCATTTACTTCAGGAATGTTACCCACAATTATGTCACAACATGGGTTAGATAATGCTGCGCATTTAACCTTGCCAGTGAGGAATGGGGTGTCGACATATGCCCATGCAAGTGGGTATTTGTCGATGTTACCTGAGAAAGTTCTGCATGTAACATGTTTGCCTGTATAGTCTGAAGGTAAGATAAAGTCTCTCTTTAAACCAATAAGAGTACACCCGCTATCTCGTAAAACTGTGACAGCTTTGCCGTTTACAAAGCCTTGATGGATGTTAAGTTTACCTTTAGAATTTATTACCAAATTGGCTTCTTCATTGGCAATAGGTATTGAGTGGCCGCATGTTAATAAGCCATCTTCGTGAAAACGATTGCAGGTGGTACATTTTTCCAGATGGAAAACATCAATGGCCTCTGCTGCATTAACTGGATGGTTTTCTACTTGTTCCTCATCTGAGGAAGAGCTATCGAACAAAGCTGCATTAGCCTTTCTGGTCATTTGTTTACCTTTACAGGCATGACGCCAGTGACCGTATGCCTTACAAAGGAAGCATTTGGTTAATCGTTTGTAGCTCTTTCTCTCCTTATCTTGCTTATCTATATAGTTTTGCAAGTATGTGAGGTAACCTGGGTGTCTGTCGCACATATCACTTTCATTATGTTGAAAATTGCAATATCTGCATTGATAGTTCTTATTTACAGATTGCTTAAAGGGTTTCTGTTTGTTGTAGGTACCTGACTTTGTTCTATCATAGGTAGAGGCTGCTACAAGCTCTGTGTCAGTTAATACACTAGTGAAACAATGCGTGTTGGCTGTAAAATACACCGAACAGCGTTTTTCTATCTGTTGCACACTCTCGTACTCACATTCTTGCAGAAACATAGTAAATGGTGGTGGTAGAGATGAGATGATCTATCTCTGAGAATCAAATCTTTTAGCATGTCAAAGTTGTTATTAACCTTAGCTGATGACAACCATTTACTGAACACATCCTGCACTACTGAAACGTAGTCAGAGAAAGTTTGTGTAGGTGTTGGAGCTAGTTTACTAAACTGTTCTCTGTAGCCTGCTTCATCTAACAGGAAGTGTGCCATAATTTTGGCCTTTATGTATTGATAGTCTTTCCTAAGATCTTTGGGAATGGTCTCTATCACCTTGAGAGGTTCCCCTGAAAGACTTCTCATATAAATAATATTCCATTCTGTCTCTGGGGTGTGATAATGCTCCATTATCGTTTCAAAATTTTGGGTGAAGGCTGCAATGCAGTCGCCCGTAGTGAAATTTTTGACGATCCCTTGGTACTTTTTACACTGATTCTCTTTTTCTTGCCTTTCTAATTTCTTAGATTCCTTCGTGGCTGATGTTTCGGCCTCTAGCTGTTTAATCTTCAGCTGCATATCAAGTTCTTCCCTCTTACTTTGGGCTAAGATCTCAGCTTTTCTTATTTTGGCATCTGTTTCTGCTTTTCTAGCTTCTAATTCTGCCTTTTTAGTTTTAGCTTCTCTCTCAGCTGCTCTATCTTCACGTTCCCTGGCTTTCTCCTGTAATACGACATACTCTGCATATTTTGCCTCACTCCACTTTGTTAACTCATCACCAGTTAACTTTAATTTTAAACCAGATTCAATGAAATCGTCCAATGTAGACATGATCAATTAGTTAAGTTACAATCAATGTACAGAAAATATAATTATCTGGTGTTAGTAGATACAATATATATGTACAATATTTATCAAAAGTACATCTTATGCCTGGACTCACACACAAAAGTATATTTGAAAAAATGAATACTCAAGTGAATTTGGAGCTCTGGAGTATGTTGGACCACTGAACCAGAGAATGGCCGCTTGATCTTTACCGCCAAAAATGATCTTTACTCGATTCTAGCTAGAATTGTTGTCCCTTGTAAAACAGACGCCAAAAAGCAAGAAATATCAAATCGACAAGTTGATTGAAGAGCATCGTCATGGGTGCTTGAGAATTCCGCCGTACCATTCTTATTTTAACCTTATAGAACTTGTGTGGGCTAAAATGAAAGGACAGGTGGCAGCTGACAATACTATATTCAAATTGTCTGACGTCAAGATACTAACCCAGTCCGCGCTATTAAATATTGATAAAAGTTAGTGGACAAAATGTGAGGACCATGTTTTGGAAGAGGAGCATGGCTATTGGAGAAAGGATGAATTGAATGTAATGCAACCGAGAGCTGTCATCAACCTACTGGAACCGTCCGACACAGATTAAGATCTGGGCAGATCACAGACATTAATCCACATGCACACCTACTTGGATATTTTTACTCCAACTATTCAGAAGAAGAATTGCAGGCCCTTAACATGACAGCATCGGCACAAACAATACAACTTGTCAATAGCAACAGTTTGTATTCCACAGTGATGAATTTTCAGTTCCGTAAGCCCTCAAAGCTGACAAACAACTGGCATTGAAAAATAAAAGCTCTAGACACATTGAATACCAACAGAAGAGTAATATTCTGGAGGGAACTGACATATTGTTGCATAAAAAGAAACTGAGAAGAAACACGTTGTCAAATGAGGGGACAACACACGAACATACGAATAATTCTATAAACTTCAATGAAAAGAGAACCATCATCTTGACCGTTATGAAGGAAGCCCACTACAGAGACATTCACAGCTATATTCGTGGTGCAAAACATGTAATCATGTTCCGTCTCAGCAGAGTAGACATTGCACCCACTCCCATACGAATCCGGATACACCTTGTGTCGTCATCTGAATTGGCGGGGCATTCATTACTGTAAAACAAGTTTGTTAGCGAGAAATCACTAATATTTCACCAAAACATCAAAGAAATGTCGCCACTTTCCATGATATAAGTTGCTTTTGGACCTATCAAAGACATATTGACCGTGAATGACGGCATTCATTTCTGGACAGACTATAGCAGCTCTCCTCCAGTGGCTAAGGCTAGGGTCTTTCTCGTCTCGGCAGGCAGCACTCAAGACATAAAAGACAGGTAGCAACAGCAGGTATTCAGTTACAGCTAGGATAGGCACTTCCTGGGTGGAGCAGATCAGACAGGCAGGCAGGAATTTCGGTGAAAAGACTTGACGTTGAAGTAGTAGATCCAGTTGATATAGACGAACAAACACTCACGAACAAGTGAAGATTCCGTTTACAAATTGAACGAATGGACTCAACTCAAAATATGTATAACACGTCACAATGTGTGATTGAGGCACGGACAGCTGATAACTGTAGAATGCTGAACTATTAAATTTTGTGTTGACTGTTGAACTTTCTTGTTATGCTGGTTTCAATTTGTGTGGTCACCAAAGTCTGCCACATAAATAACAAACACATGGCATCCATGGATATAGCCTCCCTATTCACTAACGTTCCATTAGAGGAGACAGTGAAAATAATAAGGGAACGCATTGAAGACAAACAACTAAAATTAGGCATACCAACACCTATTCTGGAGAGGCTACTACTACTATGTACCGCCAACATCCTATTCAATTTTCAAACTAAGTCATACCGCCAAATTGACGGAGTGGCCATGGGGAGTCCTCTTGGTCCTATTCTAGCGGACATCTTCATGGCACACTTAGAAGAAAAGAGATCCTCAGACATCAACAACTTGGCCTTTTACCGGCGTTATGTGGACGATATACTAATCATCACCACAGACGAGCTACAAGCAACATCGTTTCAGGCCACAATGAACAAGACGCATAAAAACATCTCTCTATCTATGGAACACGAACACAACGAAGCGTTACCGTTCCTAGATATTCTAATGAGACGTAGAGCAGACGGCACAATTCTAAGATCGGTGTATCGCAAAGAAACATGGACTGGTCAATACCTAAATTTTCAGAGCTTCACACATGTCCAATACAAACGGGGCTTAGTACGGACCTTGTTTGACCGTGCTAGAAAGATATGCACCCAGGACACACTGACAGAGGAATTTGAAACTCTGAAGAATGTCTTAAACCTGAATGGGTACTCCACAGGATTTATAAAGCGCCATTGCCAACAGCCCAAACCCAAAGCAGACGTAACTACAGTCCCTAAACTCAAGGTATTCATCCAGCTAACCTTTCGAGGGGATGACGTAATGCAACGTCTACAAGACCGGCTTACTACAGCAGTAGGTCAAACATTCTGTGCGGCAACTCCAGTCATTAGATGTAAAACCGTACCCATTCCTACACCAACAGTCAAAGAGCCTGTTCCTCTGTACGCCACAAACAATTGTATTTACCAATTCACATGTAGATGCCAGGCCGTTTACATTGGCCGAACGGAGAGACAGCTTAACAAACGGGTGTTAGAACACATACCTCAATGGGTCAACAAGATACAACACACAGGAGATGATAGCCACGAGGAGCCGACACACCGGAAGCTCCCGGCGTCTTCAATCGGCAAGCACATTGTTGCCAGTCGCCATGTTGTGTCCAGAGAGACTGCATTTCGCGTGTTGTTTAGAACACAGAATACTCGCTTGTTAAAATTTGCAGAAGCAATTATGATCTATCAACGCAAGCCAGAATTGTGTAAACAGAAAGACATGTTAGTCAGCTTAAAATTACCGTGGTAGACAATCGACATTACTGTGCGAAATTGTGTATATTTCAACTTGAAGGATTTATCTAGTTAATTTCACGTAAGTTGTGTGAGTTCTGCAGTATGTACCTGACGAGATGCAGCGAAATATGCCAGGCAATAAATCGTGCAATCTATTGTTTGTGTCTTCGTTATTCAAATTCACTACGGGAAAACATTGTTTTGAATTTCTCAAACGTCGCCTCCCATTACCAACTGTGAAGCGATTAGATGGATTACTCAAGCTGAAGTGTAAGATATCGCTACAGGATTGTCGATTGAGATTTCTCGAGGAATGCCTAAGGACGGGGATATTTCCTCACCGGTATTTCAGATCTCTGAGGACGGACAGAATATGTCCGACAAGAAAAAACCTGAGACGACTGACAAAAAACCAGATAGAAGAAACCCAGTCCAAGCTGGCCAACTTGAAGCGCACACACAGTTCTGCCTACTACGTCACCCAAGAATTGAGTTTGTATGGCTACTTGAAGTTCACGAAATTCTGTACAGAAGCAGTGTACAAGGTGAAAATCGCAGAGAATGCTCGCCTCAACAAATCACTGAGCACTGAAAAGGTAACAACGTCAGTACTAGACAACCCAGAGAAGTATGTGAGGAACTTATCGTCATACGTACTCAACAACATTGAAACAGAGGCCCTTGCATACGGATTAAAATTATGCATAAAGCCTAAACACATCAATCGTGTTGAGTCGCAAGCACAGTTTGAAATGTTGTTTGATCAAGTCTCCAAGTTATCACCTACCTCTGCTGATTCGGTCGGGTGGCTGAAGGCCAAACTGGTAGATTTAGAACACCAGTATCGCACAACACCCTCTAAACAGACGTGTCCGCTGACCAACGAACACCTTACTGCCTTAAAAGCGTTAAAGGCTAACAAAACCCTCGTCATACTGAAACCTGACAAAGGGAGCGGTACAGTACTGATGGACATGTCAGATTACCAGAGAAAAATGGATGTAATATTGTCAGACGAATCCAAATTCAGGATAGATCAAAAAGTAAACAAGTCGGAGGACCTGGATGCTATAATGAGGAAAGAGATCCAGTCACTTGTGAATGCGGGACTCATCAGTGAGGCCACTGCAAAAAACGCTCACACCACGCGGCTCGCACACTCCTCAGATGTACGGTCTACCCAAACTTCACAAGCCCGGCATCCCGCTAAGACCTATCCTGTCCATGGTTAACTCTGCACAACACCGAATGGCGAGATGGTTAGCCGAAATGTTAAAACCAGTACGACAGTCCTTCGATCCAAAAATACTCAGAGATACATTCCAACTGGTGGAATTATTGGATACTATGGACATAAATAACAAACACATGGCATCCATGGATATAGCCTCCCTATTCACTAACGTTCCATTAGAGGAGACAGTGAAAATAATAAGGGAACGCATTGAAGACAAACAACTAAAATTAGGCATACCAACACCTATTCTGGAGAGGCT
This sequence comes from Cepaea nemoralis, assembly GCA_014155875.1. NCBI lineage: Eukaryota > Metazoa > Mollusca > Gastropoda > Stylommatophora > Helicidae > Cepaea > Cepaea nemoralis. The sequence goes on along the minus strand of JACEFZ010027701.1, from coordinate 356,534 downwards.
ACTACTACTATGTACCGCCAACATCCTATTCAATTTTCAAACTAAGTCATACCGCCAAATTGACGGAGTGGCCATGGGGAGTCCTCTTGGTCCTATTCTAGCGGACATCTTCATGGCACACTTAGAAGAAAAGAGATCCTCAGACATCAACAACTTGGCCTTTTACCGGCGTTATGTGGACGATATACTAATCATCACCACAGACGAGCTACAAGCAACATCGTTTCAGGCCACAATGAACAAGACGCATAAAAACATCTCTCTATCTATGGAACACGAACACAACGAAGCGTTACCGTTCCTAGATATTCTAATGAGACGTAGAGCAGACGGCACAATTCAAAGATCGGTGTATCGCAAAGAAAACATGGACTGGCCAATACCTAAATTTTCAGAGCTTCACACCTGTCCAGTACAAACGGGGCTTAGTACGGACCTTGTTTGACCGTGCTAGAAAGATATGCACCCAGGACACACTGACAGAGGAATTTGAAACTCTGAAGAATGTCTTAAACCTGAATGGGTACTCCACAGGATTTATAAAGCGCCATTGCCAACAGCCCAAACCCAAAGCAGACGTAACTACAGTCCCTAAACTCAAGGTATTCATCCAGCTAACCTTTCGAGGGGATGACGTAATGCAACGTCTACAAGACCGGCTTACTACAGCAGTAGGTCAAACATTCTGTGCGGCAACTCCAGTCATTAGATGTAAAACCGTACCCATTCCTACACCAACAGTCAAAGAGCCTGTTCCTCTGTACGCCACAAACAATTGTATTTACCAATTCACATGTAGATGCCAGGCCGTTTACATTGGCCGAACGGAGAGACAGCTTAACAAACGGGTGTTAGAACACATACCTCAATGGGTCAACAAGATACAACACACAGGAGATGATAGCCACGAGGAGCCGACACACCGGAAGCTCCCGGCGTCTTCAATCGGCAAGCACATTGTTGCCAGTCGCCATGTTGTGTCCAGAGAGACTGCATTTCGCGTGTTGTTTAGAACACAGAATACTCGCTTGTTAAAATTTGCAGAAGCAATTATGATCTATCAACGCAAGCCAGAATTGTGTAAACAGAAAGACATGTTAGTCAGCTTAAAATTACCGTGGTAGACAATCGACATTACTGTGCGAAATTGTGTATATTTCAACTTGAAGGATTTATCTAGTTAATTTCACGTAAGTTGTGTGAGTTCTGCAGTATGTACCTGACGAGATGCAGCGAAATATGCCAGGCAATAAATCGTGCAATCTATTGTTTGTGTCTTCGTTATTCAAATTCACTACGGGAAAACATTGTTTTGAAAGTCTGCCATATTGTTTCTGTGGTGTAAGGGGGTGTATCAGGTGACAGGTTTATAGAATCGTGACTTGTCTCGTCACCTATCTCTCTCACACACGTCTTCCGGAAGATACTTCCTGATGTAGTGGACATAATACGCGGCGGTAACCTGACAAAGTATTTCACGTTTTGTACACGATACCGCACCTCTGCAGCCAGCGGAGTCACTCTCATACTTATGTCTTGGCCCTCGAACACTGTAAACTGCAGACAGTACTCTTGGTGGCCATCTATGTCTCGTACATTAACTGCCATGCCTATGATGTCGTCGACTAACACAATCGCACTTTCTGACTATCGCGAACTTATGCGATGCCCACTTGTGAATCACTATTGTCCTTTCAAACAGTTTAAGTAGCAACTAGTTGTATATCGATGTATAGTCGTGGTAAAACTTGTTGTTTCGTGGAATCTACTTTAAATCTTGATTTTGAAAACTTGTGATTGTATAGGGTGGATGACTTGTGTAGAATTGTAGACTGAAGTCTGTATGTGTGTGGTCGCGAAGCTGTCAGATGACTAAATGCCCAATCCAGCTAGTTTCTCCTTCAAGTAGTTGCTTGTGACCTCTTCGCCTCACGAGAAACGCCGCCCTCACTGAGTATATATAACTAACAGTCGCTTTCTTATGTTTTTTTTTAAATTTTGATTTTTCAAAAAGTGAACCCTTACTGTGCCTGTCTCTATGGTTGTTGTTTATGATTATTAATCTGATTAACTTCTGTACATGACAGCCGTGTTATACAGCATTGTGACCTAGAAAGAAAAAGGCTTCAAGGTAAGAGAGTCGACTCCATTGAAGCGTTTTCTATATCGATCTTCTTTTCGAAGAGCGGCCTTCCGAAAAAGTCGCATATGTTATACAGCATTGTGACCTAGAAAGAAAAAGGCTTCAAGGTAAGAGAGTCGACTCCATTGAAGCGTTTTCTATATCGATCTTCTTTTCGAAGAGCGGCCTTCCGAAAACGTCGCATAGAGCGCGAGGTCCGTAGCTCAAGCGATGACCCAGCGATGACCCTCAGCAGGTCTCCGAATAATTACGATCTTGAACCAAATAAGATTGCGAAAACCAATCTTCCATCTTCATGGTGCGAGGCATGCAGCTTGTCCACTTCGCTATAGAGACTCCCCCCCCCCCCCCTTTCTCGCCTGATGCCATCCCACCCCCCTCCTCCCCCATGAAATGAGAGTAAAATAAGGCATGGTTCATGGAAGAAGTAACAAGGGTCATTTAGGATACCCTGATCATGAAAATGCATTACAACTATGAGCGATCCACAGTCTTTCCATCAGATCATATCTAGAGCCACACTATGTACAAGTTCAGATACATAGGATAATTAGTGTTGTAATGTGCTGCGCAAAGTATGTCAAGGCATTAGCATACGCCACCAGTGTACTAAGGCTGCAACGGCTTAAAACAGCTTAAAGACTAAAGACAAACTCAGCCTTAGGTGTAAATTTTAAGCCTAGTGATGGTTTTTCTATGATACTTCCATGAAGAGTGAAACATGATGGGTCTGCAAGTGCGGGAATGTGTAGAGCAAATTAGTTTGCATCTATTCACGATAAAATAGAACTATCACTAATGGATTCACTCAACTATAAGAAGTTAAAAATAAAGTGCAAAAGAGACAATAATTTCTAACAGTTAAAGTAAGTTAATAGCTTGCACTGTAGGAATACAAGGGTAAATGCCCGAGGTAACAATTTAAAATTCAGGGGCATTTATCTGCGCAATCAGGATGTCCTTTGATTTTCACTGGGGTCCGATAATTGTCTGAACAGTGCCAGAGATCAATAGAAAACGTAAAATAAAAATGTTTAATAATTTCTTTTCCTTTCCTTGAAGCAAATACACCACGTAATAAAGATTTTTAGAATTATTTTTGAAAATATCACATATCCAACTTTATCAAAGAAAAAAAAAAGCATGACAATCTCTTGATGTGTTTCAATATATAATCTGCCAGGATGCAGTGGGCATGAACTACTTGACACAGTGTAGATGAAGAAACCTTTGCAAAAATATAGAATTTCCCGAAAGTTATTCAGCTATTCTTATTGACGTTTTGTCATATTAGACCTGCAATGTACTAACCATTTTAGTTAATAACTTCTTTGCATTAGAAAAGTTAGCTTATATTTCATCTGTATAGATATTTTGATAAATAAAGAAAGCAAAAGTGTAAAGAACCATATTACAAGCATTTAGGTGTATCGGGCAAATACTAAACATAAGAATATGTTTTGTGTATTTTTCACATACACTTATTGCTTGCTATAATAATACAATTCATATTTATTTCTGCTCTAGCAATTTACATATTCTTAATCTTTCTTCTTGGTTTTTTAAAGCCATTGCTCAAAGTCAAATATGAATTCAACAAATACAGTGAAGACAGAACACTTCACTGTAAACTTTCAAGAGAATGTGCCTAGAAAAATATTGCCAATTCTTAGCGACGAAGTATTCGGGATTATGTCTATAATCCCGAGTATTGTCTGCCAGACCGTGACTGTATTTGGAGTAATAAGCAATATTATAAATATAATTATATTCATTAAACAGGGATTCTCCGACTGTATTAATATTAGTCTTTCAGCATTAGCTGTGTCTGATCTGTTATCGCTACTGTTTCTCCTGTGGACCAATCTCTGTAGCACCCCAGTATTCTTCAATTCTGACTTTCCATTTGCTCCTATGGAAGTCCAGCTGATCACTGGAGGCTGGCCACATGTCATCTTTGCCCGTACAACAGGATGGATAACCGCCTTTATTGCTTTAGAGAGGTGCCTGTGCGTTACCCTTCCCTTAAAAATGAAGTCAATATTCACAAAGAAAAGGCACATTATTTCTATGGTAAGCATCTTTCTCATAACAATCGGATGTGGATCTCTTGAATATGTCACATTGGGACTTGGTGTGAAATTCTACCCAGACAGAAACAAGTCGTTAATTGGGCTGATTTATCGCATAAGCGTTTATGAGAGAAAACTAATAGATTCTGTTCGTTATGCAATCTGCTGTGTGTTTATGCCAGTAACTTGTTTCCTCTCAGTTGTGACTTTCACAATTGTTCTGGTTGTCAAGCTAAACCAGCAAAGAGCATGGAGGACATCAATGGTATCCTTAAACAGAGTTGCCAAGATGAAGCTAGACCGGAGCAAGCAGGTGCCTTCTAGAGACTATAAAATAGCAAAGATGATCATCCTAATTTCTGTTATATTTATCATATGTTATCTGCCTGCTGTTGTGATTTACATTGCGGGATACGTGGAACCAGAACTGAGCTACGGTGGCATGTACAAGAATATGTTTCTAATAACTTTATCTTTATCTTTTACAGTGGAGGGCATCAATTCCAGCATCAATATTTTCGTCTATTTTGCCATGAGTACCAAATATCGTGAGACTTTTATAACTTTCTTAACGTTTTAGAATTTAGACCTGTTCAAGTATGCCTCGACATACTAACATATACGCTGAGAAACATGTTCATCGGAAAAGGACGGATGTTCTGAGCAAAACACACATAACACAGCTCAACACACACACACACACACACATGTATATATACACACGCACAAGAGTCTCTCTCTCTCTCTCTCTCTGTCTCTCTCTGTTTGTCTATCTCTCTATCACTCTCTAGGCAAACACGGAGGCAAATACCTGGGTCTCCCATGCTTCCAAAGGCACAGAAGACCATTAAATCTACATTACTACAAATACACTGTGTAAGGAGGGGCGGAGGAGGTGCGAGACAGCCACAGGAATGACATACTTTGAAAACACTTGGCTTCAAGACCTGAAGGATCAAGTCAACACACTTCTGTAGACAGAGAAGCCAGCCAAGGAAATCAAAGAAACCTTAGAAACACTAGCTTTCTTTGAGAAATGAAAGACATAGAGCGCAGCTAAACAACCTGAAATAGTAAAGGTAAAGAACGAGAGGGAGCTAACCAAAAATAAGCCAGGAGAAGCCACGCCAAAACGCAGAGAAAACCCTCAAGCTGAAACAAGCGGGCCATTTTAAGATCGTTGCAGAATATTATTGCTACTATTTATACTTCTCTCTTTATTTATTTTTTTTTTTTTTGCTGCCGCTTATTCCTTAATGAAGTTTAGTCCCTCCTCAACTCACTTCAAGCCGCCTTACCCTTTGCTGTTTTCACTTGGCTTCATATGACATTTTCTACCACCGCGTATAGTTTCTTTGCCACATCTTTATATATAAAAGAGAATGTGTCTTTGTTTGAGTCTTTGTTTGTGTGTCTTTTATGAGTTCCTGAACGGTCCATACGTTTGAGATGAAATTTTCTACAGATGTTCTTCTCACTCTTGCCGAGCCAACTGGCATAGTTTGTTAGTTTAAAATCATTTTTTTACGTATTAAACCAATATTAAAAGGAAATACGTCTTATTAAGGGGACTTAACAACAAAAGTTATATCAAGGGGCATTACTTTTAGTAGCATTGCTATATTATGTAATTTAAATAATTGTTGTATTTTTCTTAAAGGTTTATAAAATGTTTACAGAAGTTATCTACAGTCATATGCGTTATAATATAATGATAAAATCTTTAAGGCATTTTCAAAGTTTTCATAAAAATAATGCATCTATTTTAAATACGTGAAAATTTTATAACGCATTTTCCCGCAACGGGAACGGGAAAGGGTCATATCTGGTATAAACAGACAGACAGGCGGACAGGCGGGCAGGCAGGCAGGCAGGCAGGCAGACAGTCAGACAGATCCCCGCCAGGGACTGGGGGAAGCCGGGCCGGGTCAGCTAGTATTCCACACTCCACTTTGTGTATCCTTAATGGGCCCAAAGATGCGTCTTAAGACTTTGGTCTCAAAGGTTTGTAACAATGCTTCGTCTCCTTTAGTTGTACTCCAGGTTTCAGAGCCATACAGCATAGTATATCTTATTTCCAGAGTTGATTCTAACTTGTATTTCTTCCCTTATTATGTTGGAGCAGTTGAAGATTGTACCCAGGTATTCGTGTGTTTCCGTTCTTTTAATGGTCATATTATCTATTTGTATGTGGCCAGAGTTTTAGCCGTTCCTTCTCTTGAAATTACTATGTATTCTGTCTTATCTTGGTTGATAATTTTCCTTTCAAGTGAGTCAATATTTCCACTGTATTTTGTTCATTTCCCCCTAAATATCTGTATCATCTGCGCAACCAAGCAGTCAGGATGTTCCTCCAATAGCACATTCCTCCTTTACCTTACTTACAACTTTCTCTAGAGCCAGATATATATATATATATATATATATATATATATATATATATATATATATATATATATATATATATATATATATATATATATATTATATATATAATATATATATAATATATACCCATATATGCCCAGTCAGATATGACTGAGCTACCGTATAACAGTAGACGGTACTACCTGGTCTCTGTTAGCGCCGAACGTTGGGCGGCGCTTACCAAACCCGACACCCCACATTGTGCCAACGGCTTCGGGCGGAAGAGCGCAATTGGGGGGTACAAGCCTTACCCTGGTGCGAGGAAATGCAAGCTAAAGACAAATTGTCATGGCAGGGCAGACCAGGCCCTAAGCCTTGGTTGGCGACTGGTCTAGGATCGAAGCTCCGACAGGCGGACAGTTAGAGCATTGCTTTGCTGATCCGGCAGCTTCTGCAGCTTGTCTTGTTCCAGATGTAGGGGTGTTACCTTTCCTCTGGAGTGAACTAGGCGGGCCGAGAGAGGGATCATGCTGCATGGGCAACACATGATCTCTATATTTTAGCCCAGGCTTTGTGCTATGGAGAGGCAATAACTCCATCCCTGGTCTTAACTGGTCTCGGAATCAAAGCGAGAGGCAACTGTTACGGGTTATAAGTCCTTGTCAGTTGGCGTAGACATGGGGGCGCCACGCGTTGCCTCTGACGGTGGGAGACACCTATAGGTGTCACTGATCAGCTACCGCCCGCCTCAAGCTGGGCAGCCCCCAGCCAATTGGGTGCTGATCCGCCACAGCCTGCCTGCTTCAATGGGTGCTTGGGGCTAGGACAAAATCTGAATCGCAGGCTGTAAAACCAATGCACCAGGTACAAACAAAAATAAAAATAGAAACCTCAAGCTACGGCTTGCAACCTGGAACGTGAGAACCATGTGTCCAGGATTTTCCACTGACTTGACCAATATTGACGATGTGAGAAAAACGGCTGTGATTGATGCCGAACTCAATCGTCTTAACATTGATATTGCTGGCCTGCAGGAGACTCGCCTCCGCTGAGGAAGGGTCACTCAGGGAAAACAACTACTACACCTTTTTCTGGAAGGGTAGAGGGCAGGCAGAAAAAAGGCAACACGGTGTGGGCTTTGCAGTGAAGAATTCGCTACTGGGAATGATTGAAATTCCAGCAGGAGGAAATGAAAGACTATTATCCCTGCGCTTGGCAACCTCTTTTGGGTTTGCCACCATTATTACTGCATATGCACCGACACTCGATTCCTCTGATGATGTGAATGATTTGTTCTATGAGGAGTTAGACTCCGTGATCAAGGCAGTTCCAAAAATCTGACTACATTTATATGCTCGGTGATTTCAATGCTCGTGTGGGCAAGGACTCAAGTTCATGGCCAGTGTGCCTTGGAAAATACAACATCGGTCGCATGAATGAAAATGGCAAAGGCTGCTGGAGCATTGCACCAGTAATGACCTATGTAATTACAAACTCTTTTTTTAAAACAAAAGAGATGCATAAGGTCACATGGAAACATCCAAGATCCGGCCATTGGCACAGCTGGACTTCATCATCACACGGAGACAACATCTGAACCATATATCATTGACTCGTAGTTACCAACAGTGCTGACTGTGATACGGATCATTCTTTGGTTGTTGCAAGGGTTAGACTGAGACCAAAGAGAATCTACACAGCTAAACACAAATCTAGCCACAGGATTAATATTATTAACACTCATGATCCTGAAAAGTGCTTTCAGTTTCAACAGCAACTTGAAGATGCTTTCTCTGATACACCAGAAAATTGTACAGTAAATGAAAAGTGGGGTCAAATTAAGGAAACTCTTTATAAAACTGCCGTAGGGGTTTACGGCACTGTGGATCATAAGAGGCAGGACTGGTTTGCGGCCAACAGCGAGACTCTGCAGCCCCTGATTGATAAGAAGAAGAAAGCTCTCTTAAGAAACAAGGAAAGACCAACGCGTAACACTCTGAGTGAGCTAAGGCAAGCTAGGAAGGATGTGCAAAAGGCTGCCAGGCAGTGTGCAAATGATTATTGGATCAAGTTATGTGAGTCCATTCAAATCGCAAGTGATAAGGGAGACATAAGAAGCATGTATGAAGGAATAAAGAAAGCTTGTGGTCCAGTGATCAAAAGAAGTGCACCATTGAAAACCTTGACTGGAGAAGTCATCACTGATAAGAAACAGCAGATGGACAGATGGGTAGAGCACTATTTGGAGCTTTACTCAAGTGAGACCAAACTAGCGGATGATGCCCTCAACGCCATAGAGGCTCTAACCAACTCTTGACCACCTGGACAACACTTCCCACCATAACAGAAGTTAAGTGTGCTATAAATGAACTTGCATCTGGCAAGGCTCCAGGTAAGGATGGGATTCCAATAGAGGTTATCAGGAGTGGGCAAGACACACTCACTATACAGA
>JACEFZ010027701.1:290000-342500 GCA_014155875.1 Cepaea nemoralis | reverse complement strand
ATCGCTTCCATAATTCCCCCCCCCCCCCCCCCCAACGGTACATTTCTAGCTCTAGACCACCGACCTTTTGACAAGTGCCTGATCAGTAGCCGTGTCTGCGTCCACAGGTCTCATTGTCATTCTGGTTGGCCTCCCGCTATTAGTGCAGCCCACCTTTGATTCAATCATGGTATCTTAAAGGACACCAATACAATTTCAATACCCTACCTACCCTTACATGCTTCAAGGCATGCACTCCAATGTGCTTCTAACGCTTCAAGCTCTAGCACTTCTTTATCTCTGCCGCTTTCTCCCTCTAACCACTCGTCTTCTTCTTTCCATCACCTCTTCGCCGGCTATTGAAGTTTTTTTTTCGTTTTTTTTTCCGCATATCCTTTACAGGACATCGCTGTCAACACCAGCATCTTTCAGCTGTATGTTGATTTCTTGGCAAGATTACGCTCAGTAGTTTGCCATTGCTTTCTGAGCGGTCGGCTCACATACCCCGTAACTTAACGATGCGATTCGAACCACTGCTGATTCTCACCGTCTCATCACGTTACCTACGAGAGTATACGAGATTACGGAGAAAAGTCATAACCTCTAAGACACGATGCCGGCTATTGAAGTTTACTTCTTCCAAAATAAGTACGTTTTATAATGCAAAAAAAAAAAGAAGCTAGTAGAGCCTTCCTGATTGGGAAGAGGCCCGGGACGTTCAGAAGACGTGGTATTTCCCTTGTGTGTCCCCAACACACCAGACGCCCTACATTAACGAGAATTTAACGCGTCCACATTGAATGTGGGTGTTTGACACTTAAATTTTCCTTCTCTCTAGTAGACCACCACCTTTTAGCTCCCCTTGCACATAATTGAGGCAAAATGAGTTAACATAGGATGTCGCAGTAACCAATATGGTACGTTGTTTGGTACAGCCTGGGATTATTTGATACATTTCCACTTTGTTAATACGAGTCAATGTATGAGGACAACAATAAACAATTTACTCACAATATCTATCATAGTCTATAATTCAGCACAAAGCCAAAGCTACGACACAACACTGTAAGCTCCGCACCTTTTCCACATCATTGTTGATATTGTTGAGTAAACGTCTGTTGTTTTCTCTATTGGTAAAACGTATCTCAATAATTTGCCCCATCCCCTGTAATTCACGTCACAATGCTGCGCCCGGGATCTTCAGAGCGGGAAAAGTTCGTCTTCTGTGACTAGGTCAGAAAGGATCTCCTGGAAGTCTCTTGTGACTAAGACACCGGCTGGAGCACAACTGTCCTTGCTTTCCTTAGTTATAACGGCATTTGTCGCAGCTCCATGGAATTTTCATATTTTGCGCTTATCTTAAGTTTGAAGATTCTTCACCAAAACGTGGGATTTTGTTATCTGGTTATCAATAAAATACTGAGCATCAGTAAGTTAAAAAAAAATATACTCTCAAGCACTATAGCAGGCCTTCATTATCTTCAACAAGAGGATGGTATCACAAAAGCAACAGGTGAGGTAATAATTTTAAGCACACAACACGGCCTGCGATAAACGGCTTGAACAGACCCTCGGCAGTAATATTTCGCAGTTCTGATATCTCATTGTCCAAGAAAGTACTAAGAATAGCAATCACCTTGCATGCAGTTACTGTCTAAAATTTTCTATCATTTCCATTCAAATTCTCCTTAGTTACGACATCATCTTCACTTGCAGGATTTTTTGGAAAGGGGGAGGCTGCTTCCAAGAGGCCTGGGGAGTGCCAAGAAGTGAACTTCCTTCTATGGCAGACTTTGGCTCATTATGTCTAGAGTAGGTTTTCTTAAATCAAACAATTTGAACCCCGTAACAGATCTGTAAGGATGGTGATGCACAACACTGACAGAATGCCTCAATTTCCAGTCAATGTTTATTTCAGGCAGTATGCCATGATTCTATGACATGCTGGTCATCAACATGATGCAACCATCACGAATTCTGTCATAACTACTCACGCTGCCCTACTTAACATGACTCTAATTAATTAGATATCGTCCCATCCAATCCTATTTCATTCTTTCAGCTTTTGATTTATGTTTCTGTCAAATCGCTTTTCGTCCTCAATACATCTTTGGGTACTTCAATTGTTATTCACCGGAACATACGCAAATCCTTTCGAGCCTCATTTGCATCGGTCCTGCAATCACTTCCGGTTTAGTGTTCGGTGGACTGCTGGACCGATCGATGGATGTTTTTTAAGTTTTTGGGCCCGTAGGGCCCTCACTGTCGCCGACAGTGAGGGCCCTACGGGCCCAAAACTAACAAAACATCCATCGATCGGTCCAGCAGTCCACCAAACACTTAACCGGAAAGTGGTTGCAGGACCGATGCAAATGAGGCTCTAAGGGATATATAGCCTCGTGACGTCTGTTGCGGTGAATTAAAATTGAAGTACCCATCTTTGATTCTTCCTTCATTTTTCCTTTCATTAGATTCTCTGGATGGTAAATCCTTTTCTCAGTTCGCTTCTCAAAGATCTTGTCCTGCTGATAACTCTGTGCCTTCCTTCCTTCATGGCTGGTGTTCCCCATCTGTTTCTCTCTGACGTGTCGTTTCCATATTTACCCGTGTGCGTTCACTGTCCGCGGCGCACTTATTATACTTTCAGATCTTTCCAATCTTTCTTGTTGGTTTGCGCAGCATGGCACTCCCCCCCCCCCCCCCCCCCCCCCCAAAAAAAAAAAAAAAAAAAAAAAAATTGAAAATGTTTTAAACATTTCTTCTACCATCTCAGTCTTCCAGTCTTTGACATGCGTCGCAGTAGTCAAACATACCTGTCATATTGGTCCATAGTCGCACATCTCCGTCTACATTGTCCACTAAAGGTCGCACATAAACGTCTATGTTTCTGTAATAAAGCGTATCCACTATCTTTATAACCCATTCCATTGTGAATAGTTGAATTGCCATGAACATCATCACTCACACACACATTTATAAATCGGACACATTTCACATCTATCCCCGTATTTCACATCTATCCCCGTAGACAATGTGTGGCTCCAAACTCCTTAGTATTTCAGAGAATTGAATTCCAGCATAACTGAGATCCCAATGCCTCCCACGACATCACTAGTAGCTCCTTAAATGTGTGTGTTCACCACATCCAGCCTCCACTGACATCATTGGTAATTGAATCGCTCTTGCCTTCGCTGTGTATCTTCATAGTCGACCTTCCTCTAATCCAATGTGCTTTTGACCTGACTACAGTTGTAACAACTCTGTGCTTCGACTGTTCGCGTGTATTGACTTCTGTGGGGTTTTGCTGCCGTAATCTAAGTGTATATTCTTGTCGGCTCTTTATAACGGTGTTACTGTATATTCTTCGTTGACATCTGTGGCAGATAAGTATGGCAGCCTATTATGTATCTGCAATATTTTTTTTCTACTCTATCAACATAATAATACATTAGTAACTCAAGTACTTAAATAGCTAATATAACTTTCATTCCCAATCATCCTGTTCTTGAAACAAATACATGTTAAAGTTATGCATAATAATATAATAACTTATGCAATAATATCATTGAAATGAAATCATTGAATATTTAAAATCACTCAAATTTCCTCACAACAACATTTCTTTTCAAGTACTCCTGCACTTTATTCATTCTGGAACGTCCGTTATCATAATTCTGTATGTGGTCCCAATGTTTTGACGATCAAGTAATAGCCTTTGCTTTATGTGTCCTACCTATTATATTTTAAGTGACGTAACTTGGCGTACTGAACCTGTGGAATTTGTGTCGATATATACATAATATATGTACTGTCATGACAAAACTAAAATAATAATGTATGTGATAACACAATATTGAAATAAAGGAAATAATTACAAATCTGGCTAGTGAATTGTTCTTTTCTTTTGTTTGTTTTGTTTTGTCATGTTTTGTTTTTCATATCTTTTGTTTGTTTTTTATATTTTCATAATTTTATTTTTTTCATGAATTCAATGTTTTTAATTTTCATGATTTTATGTTTTCATGAATAAAAATTTTTTTTTTCATTTTCATGATTTTTTTTTTTCATGAATTCAATTTTGTTTTCATTTTCATGATTTTTTTTAAAAATGAATTCAATTGTTTCCCCCAAGAGTAGTGAAAATATCATGAATACATGTTAAAATTAGTATAACTTATCTTTAATACGACGAATTCGCACGTAGATAACTTGTAACGTGGGATTACAATTCCTTCTATTTCTATGTCACATGTTGGTGCCACCATTTTCATTGAAATCACCATTGTTAGTGTTTTCTTGATATTCGAGGAGCGTCCTTTCCTGCACTCTCTGTTACTACAATGTCCAACAATTGTAGGTCTGTTGATTTATCCATCACCAATGCTGTGTCATCTGCATCAATCAATCATGTGCTATGCCGGAAAGCGGTCATGACTCGCCATTTCACTCGATCACAAGCGTCGTGGATCAACTCAGTGTTCCTGTCTCGTCAATGCCATGAGGCCAAGCCATCCAGGTATTTTCCTCTCGGTCTTCCTCTTGGTCCGTTCCCTTCGATCTTGCCAGTTGTCACTAAGTTCTCCAATCCATTTCTTCTCATAACATGTCCAAAAAATGTTGGCTGTCTACGTCTAATTTATCCGATCAATTTACGATTTTCATTTGTGTCCTGTAGTACTTGGTCATTGGTTTTTCTGTCTGTCCATGGTAATCTTTGCATTTTCCTCAGAAACCACATTACTGCAGCCATCAGATGTTATTCAGCTTGACTGCACATTATCCAGGTTTCACATCCACACAAAAGAACAGGCTCTATGTATCCCCTCATCACTCTTTTTCTCGTTTCAATTGACATCTTTTTATTGGTCAGAATGTTTTTCATCTTGCTAAAGCCTACTTTCGCCATGGCTATTCTTGTTCTAATCTCTTCAAGGCATCTCCCATCAGATGTTATGACTGTTACAAGATAATTGTACCGATTCACTTGTTGAAGAATATTTCCATTTACTTGTATATTACATTGTGGCACTTCTCTCTTCCTAGTGACGACCATAATCAGGTCCTGCGCATTGTCTGCAATTAATACTGTATCATCTGCATATCTAATGTTATTGATGTTTCGTCCTCCAATGCTGATTCCATTTATATCATCTACATTTCTGAAAATATTTTCACTGTATAGGGAAAACAGATCTGGAGACATCACACATCCCTGCCTAACAGCTCTCTTAATTGGCTGATACTGTCCCACTTCATTATCAATCCTTATTGCAGCTTGTTGTTTCCAATATATGTTTTTTATAAGTCTAATGTCTTTCCCATCAATTTGCAGATCTGCAAGCATATCCACCATGTTGACATGTCTAACTCTATCAAAAGCCTTTGTATAGTCAATAAAGCAAAGATGTATATCCTTGTTTACTTCTATAGCACGTTCAATAACTGTTCGCAGCATATACACAGCATTTACTGTACCCTTTCCTTCTACAAACCCACATTGTTCTTCCCCTATTTCAGGTTGAATCTTCTTCCTCACTCATTGCATGATCATTCTTAGCAAAATCTTTGTGATGTGACTCATTATACGAATTGTTCTATGTTGATCACTGTCACATGCCTGTGTTCAGTGGCATTAAGGTGAGTGGCCGTACAATATAAACAGTTCAAGAGGTGAAAGGGCATTCACCGGAAAGAGAATATAAGGTGATAAACGGTAAGGGAGAGGGGCTGCAAGAAGGGGCAGACAGTTGGAGCAGTGAGGTTGTGTGTTGTGTGTGAGGCATTGTGGGGGATGGAATTGTTGAGAAGAGAGGGACAAAGACTGACGGGGGACAGTTGAGTCTAGACCGGACCAGGAGAAGGTCGTGGTCTGAGAAAGTGAAGAATTGTGACGGAGTTCTGAAGATAACTCCGCACTGTGGGTTCCAGGGATAGTGAGTGGAATTCGAGACCCAGAGTGGGTTACTTTTGAGTCGGGCCTAGAGAGAGGCTAGTATACCTGTCGTGTGGGACGATATTTGAGTAGCCTTGAGAGGCAGTGTTATTCGACGTGTTCCATTGGGATGGAGATATATTCTTAGAGAATTATTGTTCCTGGATTTATATGTTACATGTGTCTGTGTTAATTCATCATTAAAGGAATATTATGTGCGCAAATTAACGCTTGTTCACTGACTGGTGTTTGGTGGTGATGCATCTTGATTAATCTGTTGTTCAACATCACATTGTTACAAGGACATACCCTAGACATAACCATAGCCACTCTATCTGTCACTTAGTCAACATTCACTTTGTGACAGAGAAGATTTCTGGGAGGCTTCGTCGATTAGAGAGAACACTAACATCAGAGACATTAGAAGGATGCCCATTTACAACAACAATAATGAGAGCTCTCCTGTCAAGAATAAACACCATTTTCAGTAGACAGCGCATTTCAAAAGTGTCGGAGAATTAATACAGAGTCCACGAGAAACCAGGTAAAAATATCATTTCTCACTCGGAGTGGGGAGAGTAGACGGGGAAAGTGTGTCCACGCTATAAACACTGGGGTTTCTTCCGTGCGGGAACTGGGTAGCACATAGGTCACGAGAAGGTCAGGACAGGTAAACTGGATACCAGGCAGTATTTCTTCGGCTATCAGGGACGTCAGAAAATTAACGCAAACAGGCGCGTGTGTTCATAGGTCAAGTGAACAGTACAAAAAGTCGGCGCCATGATACTGGCAAGATGATATCCTGACAGGTGCGTGTGGGTGTGACGAAGACAGGATTTAAGACAGTGAGCAATTTCGTTGAGAAGTCCTGGGCGTGGTGACACATCTTGTGTGTGTGTTGAGGACAAAGCACAGGGTGGTTGCAGGGCGATAGGTTAAAAATTCACCACGGGTGAGGACGGTGGAAATTGTGAGTCGCCACGGACAAATTGGGTTGACAAGAGGGTCAGTGCTGTTTACGAGGACAGCGAAGTATGTGTGGATAACGGAAAAAGTTCCGGACATTACTTTGTTCGCAGTCAGTGAAGATTGTAGTACACTGAGGTACAAACAGAGATGACCGGTGGGTTCATGTCAAGGCCGAGAACCAGGGAATTTGACGGAAAAATTTCCACGGAGAATAACACGTTGTGTTTCTACTGAAACTACGATTCACGTTTAACGTCTTTGTGTGTGTGTGTCATCATCGGCAAACAAACCACAACAGTCATTCAGGTGCCGTCTTCGCAAATATGAGCGCATTTTTTCACCAAAAAAAAAGACTTGCGAAGCGGATTTAAAGCGCGTGATCATTTTCTGCTATTCGTTGGTTTAACCGGGTCATCAACAGTGAAACCATACCATCACTTCAAAGCGACAGTGACTACGCAGATAAACATTCATTGATTTTAAAGGTATTTTCGGCTCCCCAAAACGCAACGAAAACCCAATATTTCTGGCAAAACAAGAGCGTTCACAGACATTATACAATCACAGGCCATCCCTACAGGGAGGGTTACAAAAACATTACGGACTGTGAAGATACAAGGCGTTGGGGATAATTATCATCATCTTCAACTTGTACGACAGTCGAAAATCGTGTCACCACGTCAACAAAAAGTGACAACGCATCAGAACTTTAATTCATTGTGGAAGCTAACGTCGTAATCTTTTCAAAACAGTAACCGACAAACATTTCCAGGCGATTTTCGGAGACTATTGAAAAACAAATTAAGGACTTTTTTTTAAGATTCTACCATCGCATTGGTGTCGGCAACCCTTGTTTGCTTCTGTTGTTCTCATCGTCCTAAGTATTGTTGTTGTTGTGCGTTACGTAAATATTTGTATGTGGTCCAGTGGTCGTAATAAGTAGGATATTTTTGCTTTATTTCTCGAAATGCGGGAGACAGAGCAAAGGTGAAGTTTCTAGGTGCACATTGTATTGGTTGAGAGACAGCTGACGAGTCAGTTTGTTTTGTGCTGTGGCATTGGGTCGTCTCGACATTATACATGGTGTCCAAGTGTCTACGTCAAATCTGTGTATATTTTCAGTATATATTCCTTTCTTTCTCTCTTTCTTTTCGTTATATTTATATATGATATTTGTTGTGGTCGGATATATGTTTTTATTGTGATCTTTCGTCATTTCTGCTGTCTAGTGGTCTTTGTCAGTTTAAATTTATATATTACGCGCACTGTGGGTGTCTCTACACAAGCTTGTGGTTGTTACTGGTGGTTATTTCTGTGTCATCATCGTCTCCGTGTACTCAGCTTGTGAAGTCTAGCGTTGGATAGTCATCACTTAGTGTTATCATCCATTTGTGTGTATATGTTTTTATATGTATGTTTAACAATATTTCCAGGGACTTTATGAACTTGTGGTCATAGATATATATACGAGGGAGTATAGGTGATACTTCCCCCCTCACTACCTAGGGCTTATAGAGTGACTGGGTGAGTACAGAGTGATATTGTAGCACTACGGATTTATGTACACAGGGAGTGTGGGTGTACTTAGGGAAGTGACACAAAGACTACAGCAGAGTCTGTACATTTATAGTTGGCTGATTCACAGCAACGTGTCCACAAGTACAAGATGCCTACTTTAATGGATTATATTGAAGCAGGTGAAAGAATAGGCCTGAAAGGTAAAGAGTTACAGGAGTATGCAGAAGCAAAAGAACAAAAGCAGACGGAAAGAGAGGAGAGGCATAATGAACGCGAGGCAAAGCGTCTACAGGAAGAGAAGAGACGCAAGTAAAACTAGCTGAAATGGAAACAAGCGTCTACAGGAAGAGAGAGAGACACACATGAGAATGGAAATTGAGAAAGAGAAGATTAAGATGGAAGCGGAAATTGCTATTAAAAAGTTAGAATTTGCATCGAAGGGTCAAAGTGAGGAAAGTAGAAAACCGTCGCAGACGTCACAGAGATTAAAACTGCCATATTTTACGGACCGGGATTGCCTTGAGGCCTATCTTTCGAGATTCGAAGCATCAGTGAAGGTATTAGGCATCCCAGAAAGCGAGTACGCAATTAGACTGGGCGAGTATTTAACGGGTAAGGCCCTAGAAACAATGTTTAATTTACCTGTAGAAGAAAGGAACAACTACACTATCTTACGTCAACGTTTGCTGACAAAGTTCCAACTAACGGAGCATGGATATAGGACAAAGTTTAGACAGTTAGTGCCAGAGACAAATCAAGATTTCACAGATTTTGTTAACACAGTAAAGAACACATTTAATAAGTGGATGGAGCTGGCAGAGGTAGGAAAAGATTTTAATAAATTAGTGGATTTAATGCTGAGAGACAAGGTGTTATCATCGTGCAATACTAATTTAGTGGCTTTCTTCGAGGAACGTAAGCCAAAGGACATAGACACAATGTCTCAGTTAGGGCAAAACTATATGACTGCACATCCTAACAGTTCAATGGGGAAACTAATGAGTGAGGAAATAGTCTGTGCAGCGTACACTAAACAGGACCAGAATCCAGTCATTAGACCAAGGGCGAAAAGTGTGGATTCAGCACAGAAAGGTGAGCAACAAGAACTTCAAGATAATGGTTTCCGAGGAAACAATGTTGGTAGAGTAGGACGGTACCCATATAGAAGAGGGAACTTCCAGAGACGTCCAAATTATGCCGGATGTTGGAATTGTGGGAGCTGGAGACACAAAATGGCAGATTGTGATGCACAACCATCAGATGGACCAACGAACAACAGTAAAAGGGAGATCACTTGTTTCAAATGTGGAAGGAACGGGCATGTCAGTCATCAATGTAGGATGAGAGAAACAGAGCACTCAAATGCAGCACAAGTAATTGAGACGCTGAACAATGAAGATTGTAGTGGGTGCAAACCTCTTTTTGAAAAAGACAGTCAGCCAGTCTTAATATGTGGTCACACAGTTAAAGCAGGATCAGCAGTGCATGAAGGAGGAAGTCTGAAGATGCATCATGGGTTTGTTAATGATAGGCCAGCGTTAACAATTAGGGATTCCGGATGTACGTCCATCGGGGTGAGAAAGAGTTTAGTGCAACCCTCGGATTATACAGGGGAAAAGATTAGATCCATAACATTTAATGGGACAGTAGAATTCTACCCAATAGCCGTGATAACAGTAAAAACACCATACATAACAGGAAGAGTGACAGCATGTGTTTTAGACTCACCAGTGGCAGATCTCATCATAGGAAATGTTATAGGAGTTAAAGAGTGTACAGAAGAGGAAGTAGTTTATTGGGACCAAAAATATAGTGTAAGCAGTAATGAGGTAGTTACCATAAGAGAACCTAAATTAGACAGTATAGCTGAGGTAGAAGAGGCACTTGAAGTAGACACAGGAACTCAGGACAAGGATAGTACAGCTGAGCAGATGAGAATGGATCCCAAATATAGTGCTAGTGACTTCCAGAGACAAGATACTACTCTGAACAAATGTTCACATGGGTGTAGGGGAGTAGAACATAGGCAGTCAAAGAAAGGTAGATGGTGCTTCGAGAGGAAGAACAATGTTCTCACTCGCCACTTTTCAGATGGCGGAACTGCATGTGGGCAAGTAGTATTACCGTTAACACATAGAGACCGATATACCAGAACAGCTCAGGATAGTACATGTGCAGGGCACATAGGCATAAGGCGTATGCAGCAGAAAGAAAGGTGCCAGATATATGGGCCAAGATTGAATAAAGAGTTCAGACTAAACAGAGACTCAAGTGTAACAGTACAATATGCAGATAGGAAAGTTGAGTCAGGTCAAAAGAGTGTTCGCGACATTACTGACCTAGGGATAGCAAACAGATGTTGTAATTGTAGAGGTACCATGAGCCATGGGTACATGAAAGGTAGACACAACATCGACAGGAATCAGAGGTGGGTTAATGCAAGAACAGAACCACCTGATATAGGGTCGGTACACAAATAGTATTGTGTGGTCGTGAAGTAGTAAGAGACCTGTGGGTACATAAGTATAATGCTTTTCTATGATGTATTATTATTATTATTATTATTATTATTATTATTATTATTATTATTATTATGTGATGTATTAGTTCATGCATTGATACAAAAGATAGAAAGTTGTTTGTATTTATGTGTGGGGATTATGGGAGTTTACTATGAGTATTTGATATATTATGTAATGTGGTAGCTAGAGTAAGTTGGATTTATACTTACGACTACCCAGGCAATGTGTCTGGGTCACATATTTGATAAGTATTAGTCGCCCAACATTTGAAAACGATGTTTTCTTTTGAGGGTGGGGTAGTGTCACATGCCTGTGTTCAGTGGCATTAAGGTGAGTGGCCGTACAATATAAACAGTTCAAGAGGTGAAAGGGCATTCACCGGAAAGAGAATATAAGGAGATAAACGGTAAGGGAGAGGGGGCTGCAAGAAGGGGCAGACAGTTGGAGCAGTGAGGTTGTGTGTTGTGTGTGAGGCATTGTGGGGGATGGAATTGTTGAGAAGAGAGGGACAAAGACTGACGGGGGACAGTTGAGTCTAGACCGGACCAGGAGAAGGTCGTGGTCTGAGAAAGTGAAGAATTGTGACGGAGTTCTGAAGATAACTCCGCACTGTGGGTTCCAGGGATAGTGAGTGGAATTCGAGACCCAGAGTGGGTTACTTTTGAGTCGGGCCTAGAGAGAGGCTAGTATACCTGTCGTGTGGGACGATATTTGAGTAGCCTTGAGAGGCAGTGTTATTCGACGTGTTCCATTGGGATGGAGATATATTCTTAGAGAATTATTGTTCCTGGATTTATATGTTACATGTGTCTGTGTTAATTCATCATTAAAGGAATATTATGTGCGCAAATTAACGCTTGTTCACTGACTGGTGTTTGGTGGTGATGCATCTTGATTAATCTGTTGTTCAACATCACATTGTTACAAGGACATACCCTAGACATAACCATAGCCACTCTATCTGTCACTTAGTCAACATTCACTTTGTGACAATCACATTCCAAGGTTCCTGATTTCTTTGGGATTGCAATAAATACAGAGTTACATAATTCAGGAGGTATATCTCCAGTATCATATAATGTGTTCAGCAGTCTGGTGACTTGCTCTAGTCCAAATTCTTCTAAAGCTTTAATCATTTCTGTTGTGATGTTATCTGCACGGGGCCTTGCCAGCTTTCATATGGTTAAGAACATTTCGAACCTCCATCTTCAAAATTGGCGGTCCTTCATTATTAAATCTAATATCATACTGTTCGTCTCTGTTATCATCATAAAGGTGTTTCACATAATCTGTCCATACATGTAGAATCTGGTCTTTTTCTATTATGATTTTGCCATCTTTAGTGTTTAGACACACTGTTGATGTACTTGTTCTTTTATTAGTAAGTTCCTGAATTCTTTTGTGCACTAATTTGGTATTGTGACTGTTGTGTTGGTTTTCAATTTCTAAGCACTTTTCATCAAGCCATGCTTCTTTTGCCTCCTTACATAATATTCTGACTTGTCTGTGAATTTCTTCATATTTGACAGAATTATTTTTGCTGAGTGTTCCTGTTTCCATGAGGTGTAAATTTTCGTCAGTCATCCATTTCTTACGACCCACCTTCTTTAATTTTTGGAATAGTTGTTTCTGCAGCCACATTGATTGAATTCTTCAACGTTTCCCATTGATCATCCACATTCTGGAATAATATGTCTAGATCAGACAATATTTCAAATCTGTTCTGTACTAATATGTTGAATTTGTTTTGTATTTCCTTGTCATTACTCAATGTACACAAATCATATTTAGTGTTTCCTGTTATATACTTGACTTTCTTCAACTTTATCCTCAATGTTCCTGTGAGTAATCTGTGGTCACTATAACAATCAGCACTGGGAACTGTTTTTGCTACTGTTAGCGAGTTTCTAAATCTTCTGCTAATGAGAATGTAGTCAATCTGGTTTCTAATCCTGATATCAGGACTCCTCCATGTCCATAATCTTCTAAGGTCTTTGCTTAAACCAGGTGTTTCCTACAATCATTTCCTGTTCTTTTGCCCACTCTATGAGTCTGTATCCTCTTTCATTTCTGTCTCCTAAACCATAGTTTCCCACTGTGTATCTATCCCCTTGATTTCCTACTTTTGCATTGAAGTCCCCTATTATGATATTATGATGTTTATTTCTGAATGTTTACATTTCTTTAAGGCAGACTCTATAACATTATACAATTCTTCTACACTATCTTCACTGGATCCTCCTGTTGGGGCATATACTTGAATAATATTTAAGCTAAAAGGTCTGCCACTTAATTTAACTAGTAGAACTCTGTCCGACACCGCCCAATATCCTTGAAAAGATTTTGATGTTTTCCGGTCCAAAATAATTGCCACCCCTATATGACTATCTTCACCTCCAGAATAAATAATCTTGAAATCTTCATCTATCTTGATGCCTGCTCCTGTCCATCTCGTTTCGCACATACCTAATATATTAATTTTTTTCCCTTCCAATTTCTTGTTTTATGTTCTCTAATTTTTCGTCGTCGTTTATGACTGTTCCGAGATAATTGTACCGATTCACTTGTTGAAGAATATTCCCATTTACTTGTATATTACATTGTGGTACTTCGTTCTTCCTAGTGACGACCATAACCTGTGTCATCTTACAATTTAATTCCAACCCCAGCTGCTCACTGTGTACAACAACTGCGTCTACTAATTGTTGTAGATCTTGTGCATTGTCTGCAATCAATACTGTATCATCTGCATATCTAATGTTATTGATGTTTCGTCCTCCAATGCTGATTCCATTTATAACTTCTACATTTAATAGCGTATATTATTTATATTATAACTTCCAACTAGTATTCCTGGCATCTCTTTGATCTCTCTCATTATTACTTCGCTATATAGGGAGAAGAGATCTGTTGACAAGACACACCCCTGTCGTACTCCTAGCTTTATCTGTTCGTATCTACCCTCTTTATTTCCCATTTTAATTGCTGCTACTTGGTTCCAGTAAATATTCTTTATTATTCTTAAATCATTCCCACCAATGCTGATATCTTCCAACATTTTAATCAGTTCATAATGTTTTACTTATCAAATGCCTTAGTATAATCTATGAAGCACAAATATACGTCTCTCTGCTTCTCTATTGACCTTTCTATGAGTGTCCGTAATATATAAATTGCATTGTTTGTGCCCTTTCCCTCCACAAATCCATACTGTTCTTCACTAATTTCCATTTTTATTATCTTTCTGGTTCTTCTCGTTATGATTCTGAGTAGAAGCTTATTGATATGATTTATGAAGTTAATTGTATGAAAATCTACACAAATCAATTGCTCCTGGTCTTTTTGTCGGAAATGGCTGTCAAAGGCGGAGGTACAAGACCACCATGTGGATGTGGGAGCATAGGGAAATCACCACATTATCTTTCCAAGACTTCATGGCAAAACATATATCAGAGTTAGTGAACGACGTTAATGGCTGTCTTAGGACATCCTCGTCCGTTAGGGACAGTCATGAGCCACAGGTGACACCAGGCCGTCATCCAGCTACTGATGGCAATATCATAAATAAAATAAATAAATTTAGAGTTGGAACATGGAATGTTGGGACATTCAATGAGCTAGGAAAGTTTACCAATGTTCTAAGAGAAATGGCTAGCATGAAACTGTATATACTAGGCGTTAGTGAGATGAGACGGAAGCAATCGGGCAAAATTATAGCTGACAATCACACAATAATTTATTCTGGAGGGGATATACATGAAAAAGGTGTAGGAATAATACTTGACGAAAAAACAGCCAAGTCAGTTAATGGATACTGGTGTATTTCAGATAGAGTTATTATGGTCAAAATCAAAGACAAACAAATAGATATAAATATTTTACAAGTATATGCACCAACAACAAGCAGTAGTGATGAAGAAAATACAACTCTTTTACAACGAAACAGAAATGGCGATGGCTCAAATTGGATCACAAGAAATAAAAATAATACTTGGAGATTTTAATGCATAAGTAGGAAAGGGGAAAATGGAGGATGCAGTGGGTAACTATGGTTTAGGTACATGAAATGAAAAAGGGGGAAAGCTAATAGAATGGCCACATATCAGTGATATGATAATTGGAAACACATGGTTTAAACACCATAAAAGACGACTATACACATGGAAAATCCCCGATAAGAAAATTCGCAACCAAATTGACTATATGCTAATTAATAAAAGATTTAGAAATGTTTTAATTAATGTAAAGACAATGCCTGGTGCTGACTCTAATAGTGATCATGTACCACTATGTGAACAAATAAACGTAAGATTAAAGTGAGGGAAAAAATGGTTAGGAACATGAGACTTAATAAAGAGGTTCTGAAAGTAGATAAAGAAATTCAAGAACAATACAGAATGACTGTGAAAAATAGGTACAATGCAATAGCTAAAATACAGAGTATACATGAACAATGGGAAATGTTAAGGGACTCCGTTCATCAAGAGAAAGATAGCATTGCAATTGGTTGAATACAATGAAGATGTGGCTGGAAGAAGAGTTTACGAGGGACCGTGAAGATGAATGACGGGAATTTTGGAGACCTTTAATGCGATGGCAGCACTTAATGATTGCGAATGTTCATATCAATAGAACAGATTATGCCATCGTGATTGTTACATGCAAGTACTTTTATAAACTTGAAGTCCTTCGTGCAGAGACGTGAACTATGCACGTGTAATAGAAATTATGACCACGTGTATACACAATATGAGTGCATATAAGTACGGAGGACATTTTGTCAGTCCTACTGTGTTAATGGCGGATCATCTCTCATTAGTTTGTGTCGTAGGTATTACGCCGACAGACTTGACACTCGCAGATGTAAACGATTAGTTTAATTAAATAGTGTTTTTAAACATGAATTTCATAGAAAACGTCCATCGTTTGTCAAGAAAAATAAAACACTGATATGTTAGAATAACAAAGCTGTTGGTGAAGATGACATCTCAGGAGAAATGCTCAAAGCAGCAGATGAGAACACCTTACAACGTTTGTTACAGCTGCTCAATGAAATCTGGCAAAGCGAATCCCCACCACAACAGTGGAAAGATGGTGTAATTTTCAAACTGCCTAAAAATGGCGACATGTCTGATTGCAATAATTGGCGTTGTATCACTCTATTGTCAGTACCAGGAAAACTTTTTTTTGTGTAGTATGTTACTTGAGAGATTGAAAAAGGCTATAAATGAAAGGCTCAGAGAAGAACAAGCAGGCTTCAGACCAAAACGGTCATGCATAGACCATATTTTCACCCTCAGAATAATCATTGAAGACTCCGTAGAATTCCAGTCGAAATTAATCACCAACTTTGTCGACTTTCAAAAAGCCTTCGACAGTATCCACCGTCCTTCACTTTGGAATCTACTTAACATCTATGGTTTTCCTACCAAATATACCAACGTCATAAAATCTTTCTACGAAGAGACACGTTGCTGCGTAAGAACAGAAACAGGCAACTCTGACTGGTTCTCAGTCGAAACAGGAGTGAAACAGGGTTGTGTCTTATCACCGATGCTCTTTGGAATAGCTATCGATTGGGTCATGCGCAAATGCACAAACAACACAAATATGGGTATCCATTGGGTTGACACAATCCTAGAAGACCTGGTCTTTGCCGACGACATAGTGCTTTTGAGTTCAACACACCCGGATGCCCAAGAGAAAATAAACCACCTCCAAAATGTTTCAGGGCAAATTGGTCTCCAAATTAACACCACAAAAACAAAGACTATTGATCTTACCAAATGACACCATAATTGAACAGCTACGTTCTTGAAAAAGTCAACAGCTTCACATACCTAGGAAGCAAAATGACATCTACAGGGGACTCAACACCAGAAATATCATCTAGAATCGCACTGGCATCTGGTGCCTTCAATAAACTGTCAAACATCTGGAAGTCAAAGACACTCAGCAAACACACGAAACTTAAAATCTTCAACTCTTGTGTGATTCCAGTGTTAACGTATGGATGTGAAAGTTGGAAATCAACGGTAGCTTTAGATAAAAAATTAGATAATTTTGAGAACAAATGTCTTAGAAGACTTCTAAACATCCACTGGACAGACTTCAGAACCAATACGCAAATAAGACAAGAGACTAAGCAAGATACAGTATCCAATTTCATAAGAATACGCCGTTGGAACTACATCGGCCATGTTCTCAGAATGGACAAGACAAGACTCCCCTACCAAGTCCTCATATGGTCACCGGTAGGGAAAAGAAAACGGGGAAGACCAAGAGAGACCCTGCGTAGAACCATCATCAGAGAAGGCTCATTCAATGGCCAAGTAAATATCCAAGATCTACAACAGGTAGCAGCGAACCGCCAAGCATGGAGAGTCAGGACTTCTGCCCTATGCGCCGCCTTAGGCTCAAGAGGAAAGACTAACTAACTAACTATGTTAGAACAGAGGAGGAAAACGTCCGGCCCGCGGGCTGTTTAAGGCTCGAGTGATAATTTAGGCTGGCTTTTTCACAGAACTCGAAATTTAATAAATATAGAAAAATATATATAAATCTAGTTGCAACACCGTCAATACCAGCTAACATCGGACGCCTCACCAAAAAGAAGCCGCTCCAGCCATCACATTGGGGGTCGGTTAAATAAATGCTTCACTAAATATAGTAGTTTTATTATTAAGTTAATAATTCTGTATGGCCCACGAATGATATTACACATATCCAAATTGCCCTTGGTAGAAAGAAAAAAGGTACCACACCCGTATTTTAGAATATTTTAATAACAAAGACAATTTACACACAAACACAATCATGTATCAGAAACTCAAATACGTAGCCTTATTAAACAACATAGTGGCTTAGAAAGAGACAGGGTTACTGGCCAGAGAGTCGACTTCACTGAAACAGGGTTACTGGCCAGAGAGTCGACTTCACTGAAACAGGTTCTACTGGCCAGAGAGTCGACTTCACTGAAACAGGGTTACTGGCCAGAGAGTCGACTTCACTGAAACAGGGTTACTGGCCAGAGAGTCGACTTCACTGAAACAGGGTTACTGGCCAGAGAGTCGACTTCACTGAAACAGGTTCTACTGGCCAGAGAGTCGACTTCACTGAAACAGGTTCTACTGGCCAGAGAGTCGACTTCACTGAAACAGGGTTACTGGCCAGAGAGTCGACTTCACTGAAACAGGTTCTACTGGCCAGAGAGTCGACTTCACTGAAACAGGGTTACTGGCCAGAGAGTCGACTTCACTGAAACAGGTTCTACTGGCCAGAGAGTCGACTTCACTGAAACAGGTTCTACTGGCCAGAGAGTCGACTTCACTGAAACAGGGTTACTGGCCAGAGAGTCGACTTCACTGAAACAGGTTTCTACTGGCCAGAGAGTCGACTTCACTGGAAACAGGGTTACTGGCCAGAGAGTCGACTTCACTGAAATAGGGTTACTGGCCAGAGAGTCGGACTTCACTGAAACAGGGTCTACTGGCCAGAGAAGTCGACTTCACTGAAACAGTGTTACTGGCCAGAGAGTCGACTTCACTGAAACAGGTCTACTGGCCCAGAGAGTCGACTTCACTGAAACAGGGTTACTGGCCAAGAGAGTCGACTTCACTGAAACAGGGTTACTGGCCAGAGAGTCGACTTCACTGAAACAGGGTTACTGGCCAGAGAGTCGACTTCACTGAAACAGGGTTACTGGCCAGAGAGTCGACTTCACTGAAACAGGGTTACTGGCCAGAGAGTCGACTTCACTGAAACAGGGTTACTGGCCAGAGAGTCGACTTCACTGAAACAGGGTTACTGGCCAGAGAGTCGACTTCACTGAAACAGGGTTACTGGCCAGAGAGTCGACTTCACTGAAACAGGGTTACTGGCCAGAGAGTCGACTTCACTGAAACAGGGCTACTGGCCAGAGAGTCGACTTCACTGAAACAGGGTTACTGGCCAGAGAGTCGACTTCACTGAAACAGGGTTACTCGGCCAGAGAGTCGACTTCACTGAAACAGGGTTACTGGCCAGAGAGTCGACTTCACTGAAACAGGGTTACTGGCCAGAGAGTCGACTTCACTGAAACAGGGTTACTGGCCAGAGAGTCGACTTCACTGAAACAGGGTTACTGGCCAGAGAGTCGACTTCACTGAAACAGGTTCTATCTCATGTGGATAGATCTTCTTTCCGCAGAGCGGCCTTCCATGAGCTCCTGAGCTCCAGCGATGACCCCAAGCAGATCTCCGAAAAAATTGCGCTACTGAACCAAATGCGAGTCCGAAAACGAACCATTGACCCTCGAGGTGCGAGGGCGACTTGTCTACGGAGACTCCTCTCCTCCGCCCTCCCCACCTCCACATCCAAGAAATGAGAGTGATTGAAGGCATGATGTATGGAAGAAGTGACATGGGTCATTTAAGATACCCTGAACATGAAAATGCATTAAAACTGCGAACGACCTGCCGTCTCTCCATCGGATCATATCTAGAGCAACACTGTGCGCACAATTAGATACATATTATAATTAGTTCTGTACTGTGCTGCGCAAAGTATATCACAGCATGGGTATACGCCACCAGTCTACCAAGGTTGCAACAGTTTAAAACAAACTAGAGAATTTCTTAAGACAAACTTAGCCGTAGGGGAAAATGTTAAACGTAATGATAGTCTTTTTATTCTACTTCCGAGAAGAATGAAACATGACGGGTCTGCAAGTGCGGCAAATTAGTTTGCATCTATTGACGTTAAAAAGTAAACATCACTAGTTGATTCATTCAACTATAAGAAGGTAAACAAAAGTACAAGAGAGACAACAATTTCTAACAATTAAAATAATTTAATAATAATAGCATGCACTGTAGGAATACAAGGGTAAATGTCCGAGGTAACAATTTAAGGTTCCGGGGCATTTATCCATGCAATCAGAATGTCATTTGATTTTCACTAGGGTGCGATAATTCTTAGAGATGAATAGTACACGTGAAATAAAAGTGTTTAATAATTACATTTTCTACACCTGAAGCAAATACACCACGTAATAAAGATTTGTAAAATTATCTTTGTAAATACCACATATCAATCTTTATCGAAGAGAAAGCATGCCAGTCTCTTCATATGTTTCTATGTATAATCTACCATCATGCCGTGGGCTTAAACTACTTGACATTGTGTCATCATCATCAAGTGCCATGTCTTGACACTGTGTAGATGAAGAAATGTATGCACAAATATAGAAGTTCCCGAAAGTTATTAAGCTACTGCAGATTAATCATATTAGACCAGCAAGGTGCAAAGTCATCATCTCATCTCATCTCAATATGTTCTTCTTGTACCCTGCGGTATCGAGGTGCTGACCATTTTAGTTAATAACGACTTTTATCGAAATGTTAGCAAATATTTCATCTGTATATATCTTTTGATGAGCAAAGAAATAAAAAGCGTAGAGGATCCTTTTTTCGGCATTTAGGTATATCGGAAAAATAGTAAACGTAAAAATGTGGTTTGTGTATTCTTCATATAATCTTATTGTTTGTTATAAACATCAGCTTTGTATTTTTTATTTACTTCTGGTCCAGCTATTTTCATATTTTCTTCTTGGTTTTGTTATAGCTAGTGCTTTAAGTCAAGAATGATTTCAACAAATACAGTAAAAACAGAACACTTCACTGTCATCTTTAAAGAGAATATATCTTTAATAATATTGCCAATTCTTAGCGACGAAGTATTCACGATTATTATGTCTGTTATCCTGAGTATTGTCTGCCAGATCGTGTCTGTGTTTGGAGTAATAAGCAATATTATAAATATAATTATATTCATTAAACAGGGATTCTCGGACTGTATTAATATTAGTCTTTTAGCATTAGCTGTGTCTGATCTGTACTCCCTGCTGTTTCTAATGTGGAGCAATCTCTGTTACACCCCAGTATTCAGCAATTCTGATCTTCCATTTGTTCCGTTGGAAGTCCAGCTGATCACTGGAGGCTGGCCACATGTCATCTTTACCCGTACAACAGGATGGATAACCGCCTTTATAGCTTTAGAAAGGTGCCTGTGTGTCACCCTTCCTTTGAAAATGAAGTCAATGTTCACAAAGAAAAGACACATTATTTCCATGGTAAGCATATTTCTCATAACAATCGGATGTTCAACTCTAGCGTATGTCACATTGGGACTTGATGTGAAATTCTACCCAAACAGAAACAAGTCGTTGATCGGGCTGATTTATCACTTGAGCGTTTATGAGAGGAAAGAAATAGATTCTGTTGGCTATGCAATCAGTGGCGTGTTTATGCCAGTAACTTGTTTCTTCTCAGTTGTGACTTTCACACTTGTTCTGGTTGTCAAGCTAAACCAGCAAAGAGCATGGAGGGCATCAATGGTGTCATTAAACAGTGTCGCCAAGCTGGAAACAGACCAGAAGAAGCAACAAAGAGATCACAAAGCAGCAAAGATGATCACTCTAATTTCTGTTATATTCCTAATATGTTATTTGCCTGCTGTTGGGATTTTCATTGCGGGATATGTGGAACCACAACTGAGCTACGATGGCATCTACAAGAATATGTTTCTAGTAACTCTATCTGTATCTTTCACAGCCGAGGCCATCAACTCTAGCATCAAATTTTCGTCTATTTTGCGATGAGTACTAAATATCGTGAGACTTTAATAACTTCCTTAACGTTTTAGAATTCAGAATTGTTTTAGTATGCATTGGCACACTAATACATACACTGAGAAGCACATACAGAGGAAAAGGACAGATGCTCCAAGCTAAACACACACAACACACACACAAACACACATACACATACACTCTTTCTGTCTCACACATACACGTACACTATCTCTCCCTCCCTCCCTCTCTCTCTCTCTCTCTCTCTCCCTCTCTCTCTCTCTCTCTCTCTCTCTCTCTCTCTCTCTCTCTCTCTCTCTCTCTATATATATATATATATATATATATATATATATATATAAAAGACAATGTATGTAAGTATGTATGTACGCATGTCCTCTCTGCGAACGGTCCATCCGATTGAGATGAAATTTTCTACACATGTTCTTCTTATTCCGGCCCAGCCAACTGTCATAGTTTGTTAGTTTACAAACAGTTATTTACTTAATAAAATTTAAATTTTTAATTACATTATAATTAATATATGGCAAAGGGACTTAACTTAAGAAAAGTTATATCAAGGGAAATAACGTTTAGTAGCATTGCTATATATGTAATTTAAATAATTGTTGCATTTTTCTCAAAGTTTTATAAAATGTTTATCTACAGTTATCTACAGGCATATGCGTTATAATAGATAATGATAAAATCTTTAAGGCACTTTTCAAAGTTTTCATAAAAATAATGCATCTATTTTAAACACGTGAAAATTTTCTAACTCATCTTTTTATGTTTAAAGAAGTTATCTACAGTCATGTAGGTGATTTAAAAACAGTTTTCATTAAAAAATAATGGATTTATTTTAGATACGTTAGAATTTTATTTCTGTACTTTTTTGGGAGAGAAACTTTTGAATTACGCCGAAGTCAACCCAGCATATCTTGGATATCGAAGGATTTGTTTTTCCGTTCGCTTGGCCGGGAGAAGGTCAGTACAAAATTCACACTAGCATAAAATGTTTTTAATTAAATTATTTTTATTTTTAAAAGACATACAGACCTACACAAATACCATACACGCAGCACGCCTGTTAAAATACTAAAATTACGAACCCATTTTTCGGCAGGCAGGCAGGCAAGCAGACAGACAGACAGACAGACAGACAGACAGACAGACAGGCAGATAGATAGATAGATAGATAGATAGATAGATAGATAGATAGATATATAGATAGATAGATAGATAGATAGATAGATAGACGGAGGGAGAGACGGACGGACGGACTGGTAGGAAGGCAGGCAGGCAGGCAGGCAGGCAGGCAGGCAGATAAATAGATCCCCGCCAGGGGCTGGACGAAGCTCGCCGGGTCAGCTAATATATATATATATATATATATATATATATATATATATATATATATATATATATATATATATATATATATATATATATATATATATATATATAGTGTGGACGATTATGCTTATCCACGTCTCGAGATCTCATTTAGCATGCATTTCTAAAGAATGTCAAGTCAAGAATATACTTTCATCTTCCCCTACGACGTTATTTCCATAAGTATGTGCAGTTGTTACAACATGTACCAGCTTCTTTCTTCCCTTAATGTAACCAAAACATGACAGTCCTTTCTTTTCCTGATGTTTGTGATACGTTGCTAGGTCTTAAACTTTTTCGAAACAAAATGTTATCGATTTTCCATTTCCGAGACATTTTCAGTCGGGTGATGTTAAAAAGACGTGAAGAAATAATCTTTCTAGACGAAACAACACGCTCATGATGTATCAACATTCAACGTGACATGACCACCCGTGAAACTAGTAGGCCTAACTACAATATTCTAAAGGCAAAAGAAAGATATGGTGGAGGAATTCAAGCCCTGTGCATCAGAGGCCAAAAGAGCGAAATGGGATCACTTTATGAATGAAAATGGAGGTGATAAGACACTGGGAAAGTTCTGAAAATTGTACAGACATATGCAAAGGAAAGATTGTCATGCCACAGTTGATTCGCCTTTGACAATAGACACAGAGGGAGGGAAGCTTTCCTGCAGATATGTATAGCACATACAGACCAGCAAGATCGGGACATCAGAGACTCGGTTAGAGAAGATATATCAGGTACATCAAGAAACAATTTTAGCTCTTGTCGCGTTTTGGGTGTGCAATACACTTAGAGCGAATTGCGCACTTTGAATGAAAACAAAAGAGTAAAATGACTGTTGAAAAACGACACTCGAGCTGAGACCATGGCTAGGAACACATGGCTCAGAGTCAAGAGTCGACTATGACAAATTATATATTGCTGTCATGTGAATATAATAATTTAGAGTGTTGTAGTAGTGTAGTATAGTGTGTTTGATAATATCATTGCGTGATCATGTGAAAAAATGTGAACCGCGTGAACGGAAGAGAAACATCGTATTCTGAAAGAACAGTTGTCCTGTCATAATTCAAGGTTCGTATATGTCATTCGTCATCCATGACAATGCAGTTCGAATTGTAACATGATAAACAACAACTTCAGCATCATCATCATGATCCTCATACGTGGGAGGTACCATTAAAAATACCTACTGCGAAGATATCATACAGCTGGAAGATATCAAACATGTGTTTTTTAAAAATAAGAAAAGCAAAAGACACCTCACTAGGGCCCGATGGGGTTAGGTACGCCCACACGTGGTATATGAGTGGTGGAGAACTTATGTAGATGGCTGCTTGCTTTAATCTGAGCATCACGACGTCATCATTACCCCCAGGAATTGGTGCACAGCTATTTAACACTTCCTAAAACAATTAAGATAATTCAAATCTTAATGGATTTGTGATTATCACTTTGCAGGATACTTGGCAACGTGCTGGAGAAGATCGCTGCTGTTAAGTTCCAGGAATGTTTAGAACCGGCCAGAGAAAGATACCTGGTCAAATGCAGCCACTTTTGCCTATGATGTTTATGAAGGGTTCCAAAACAGACAGGAGACGGCGGTGGTAGCACTCGATCTCAAGGACGCGTACAAGAGAGCCAGATATGACAGTTTGATGTACGTTCTAATTGAGAAGCGAGTCTGTCCTTGGTTCGTGAACTGAATTACAGTTGTTTTGTATTCTCCTAGAGTGGCACTCCAATTGCGTACATGGAGCCTTGTATCCGAATCCCCGGACCACCACAGGGTCAGCAATTTAACATGTGCTTTTCAATGTGTATACAAGCAAGATTGCAAGCTTCGAAGTACAAGGGGCTGGAAGGATAGTAACATTTGCAGATGATGTTGTCGCATACAAGCAGGGAAGGGATAGAAATCGCATAGCCCAGGATCTGCAGGAGACAAGAGACAAAGTGATGGAATGTTGCACGGAGATGAATGCTGACATTAACCCAGAAAAGGTCACGCAGTGCTCTAAAGACAATAGGATTGTTAAAGTTATCATCCCATGCCTCACAATAAATGGTAGAAATGTGAAAAGAGAAAGCGGACTGAAGCACCTGGGCATCACTTGTGATAGAAACCTGTCCTTTAGGGATCATGTTAAAGTGGTGATTACAAAGTATCAGAAGGGGCTCAATGCACTGAAGAGTATGACAGCAAGGGACATGGAGCAGAAAATGATATTCACACTTTTTCCAGCACTTGATCATTTCAGTGGTAGAGTATGGCTAGGAATGCTCACCGTCTCAAAGAGTCAGCTTGTAAAACTTGAGCATATACTGAATGAAAGTAGTTATACATGTTAAACCCCAAAGTTATACCCCAAATTGTGGTGCCGCGTGGTGCGAACCACGTGGTGCGAGTGGTGCTGGCACCACGTGGTGCTGTGTGGTGTCTGGTGGTGGCGTGGTGCTGGGATGATGTGGTGCGGTGGTGCTGGGTGTATGTGGTGCCTGTGGAGTGTATCTTTGGCTTGTTAAGCTCGTTGTTTTTGGCGGGTAAATTTTTAAAAAAAGAAAAAAGTCTGATCTAATGGGTGATAGGTCTCATCATGTGTGTGTCGTGTGTGTGTGGTCAGGGTGGAGCGGAAGGAGCCGGGGTAAATAGTAAGCGCAAAGAAGGTGGTGCAGTCCCCTATGTAGTGGTCACCTGACCGGTCAGCACCCGAGTGACCTCGAGTCCGATCATCGGTGTAACGAGTAGCGGTGTATCTACTGGTGCTAACAACGGACAACCGACTGTGTCTTTAAAATGTCAAAACTTAAAAAAAACACAGATGTACATGCTCAATCTTATGGAGTCTTGGGTTAAAAGAGATAGTTTTTATGATCTAGTAAAGTGTCGACTGCAGTCTGTACTTCAAGAACACTTTACCAAGGAGGACATAATCACGCTAAGTCTCAGTAGACTTGAGGCATGTCTCCACGAATATAACGACGAACACGCAACTCCCGAGCCCTCGCCAACCAACAACGAACGTCCATCGCCACCAACATCACCGACCTCCTTAACGTTCAGTCAATCCACACTGGTGGATGGGTGGTAAGCGGCTACATTTAGGTCGTCAATAACGGAACAAAGCTCAATATAAATATACGTCGTTGTAGTGTTCTGTCTTCTCACGGTGTGTTTCATAGGGGTGGCTACAGAGTGGTATATCACTCGAATGATCGTTTACTGACACAAACACCCCACATTCATCAGGGCTCTCACTAGTGGTAAATCGATGTCTCCTAGTGTGAAAAGCGTGAATATCAGCGCACAAGCTATCACAGTGTTGTGACCAAGTGCAGCTGTTATTATTCGTGAAGAACACAGACTAAGCCCGTCTTATAATTTCGGTGGCATTGGTGTCAATTCCACATTTGGTCAACACGAAAAAGATGTCTACGCCACCAACAGACCCTCATCAGGTTGCCATAAGACCGGTTGTCACTAAACATTTTACGCTGAACCAAGAAAGAGTAGTTAGGAACAAAATCAACAGAGAGACAACCAGGCGGGTGTACTCGTTAAACGTACAAACTCCGGTCAATGTGGTACTATAACATTTGACAGTACAAGTCACTATGAGTCGTTTTGAACCCATATGTTTAGCTATTATAAGAGGCAACGCATTGAAACCAAACAAGACCTGAATGGGATACATATTGAAGAACTGTTGTCAACACCGTTGGCTAAATTCCCTATATAGCACAGGACATATGAAACTTTTTCGCTCAAGGAAAGATTGACAATATTAATTCTTGGTTAGAAATAGACGTTATCGGTCTTGAAGGACGAGATACAGACGAGTAGACACACAAACAACCTGCCCAAGTCAAAGATATGATCGGTCAGTAGATCAGTAAACAACTTGAACATTAAAATATTCTTGGACACTAAAAAATTGTTGTGCTTGTTGTTTTCACAGGTGTGGTAAACGGGATCAACTAGGTGAATTATAAAGACGCTGCATTCTCGAGGTCAAACAGCTACTAAGTCACTGAAATATACAGACCGTGTACCAAGCTACTGCTATCAACCAACTAGTATCAAGATATAGTATTGGCACTCAGAAGCATTATGCCCACTCCTAAGAAAGAAGGCCACCTGTGTATCACCTGTGGGAAAATATTTTCTGAAAAATACAATCTCACACGCCACATTAATGCAGTTCACAATTCCACAACCCACAAATGTCACAGCTGTGGGCGATTGTATCAACGAAAAGACAATTTACAAATTCATATAAGAACACAACATCAGACACCCTTAGACACCGCTCAAGCATGGAAAAACACTACTGGTCACATAGTAACAGAGGAAACGGATATCCAACAAAAAGATAGAGCCAAATTGACAGCCCTTAGGAATTACTGCAAGGCGCTGTCGATCATGTTACCCAACCAGATATTCGTATTAGAAAAAAGAGAAGACCAGCAACAATGGGTGCTCATGGACACGTATGATATTAGCGACTGACTACTCAGGCAAGTGTATACCACTGGGTGATTGAAAATTAAAAGAGAAAACAAATGAAAATCTCTGTCTTTGTTATTTGATTTGTATCATTTTTGTAAACACTTGTCCTTTTGTACTTGTGACATTCTTCTGGTGTACTTGGCTCGTTTGCAGATATTTGTGTATTTGTACTTTTGTGGTATTGTACTTGTGTATGTGATTCTGTCTCTCTGTTCCAATGTGTACTGGTGGTCCACTGTGTGCATGTCTCGTTTATTATTGTTTGTGTGCATCAATTGTTCCACAACCAACATTTCACATCCAGACAAAAGTACAGGTTCTATGTACCACTCCAACAGTCAAATAAGAAAAACTGTTAGCCAAACTGACAAAACTGTTGGCCAAAATAAGAAACGGCTCGACCAACTTTATAAAAGGTAGGAAAATTGTTAGCCAAACTGACAAAACAGTTGGCCAAAATAAGAAACACCTCGACCAATATTATAAAAAGTAGGAAAAATTGTAACCACATTAATTAAAAATGTTGACAAAAATAGGAAATAGCTCGACAAAACTTATGAAAAGTAGGAAAATTGTTCGTCAAATGTGAAAAATATTGGGCAAGTAGGAAATCATGTTAACCAAAGGTGAAAACTATTGACCAGGTAAAGAAACTTCTCGTCCAAACTCATAAAAAGTAGGAAATTTGTTAGCCAAATGGGAAAAATGGTGGCCAAATACAGAAATATCTCGACCAAACTAATAAACATTAGGAAAATGTGCTAGCCAAAGGTGAAAAATATTGGTCAAGTAAAGAAATATCTCAGCCGATTTATAACAAGTAAGGAAAACATGCTAGTAAAATCAAGAAATATGTCGACCGAAGTAATACAATAGGCAAAACGATGGACAAACTTATAAAGATGTCGACCGTTATAAAAATATGTGTTACCCAAATTAGGAAAAATATTGCCCAAGTTTTGAAATATCTCGACCAAACTTACAAACAGTAGGAAAATATGTCGACTACAATAGGAATATTTGTTAGCTAAAGATGAAAAATAGTGGCCAAGTAAAGAAATATCGCATCCAAACTTTTTAAAATGTATGAAAATGTGTTAGCCAAAGGTGAAAACTGTTGACAAGTAAAGAAACTTCTCGGCCAAACCTCATAAAAAGGTAGGAAACTTTGTTAACCAAATTGTGAAAAAATATTGTTCCAAGTAAAGACATATTTCAACTAATCTTATAAATATATCGCCCAAACTTATAAACATTAGGAAAATGTGTTAACCAAATGGGAAGAATATTGACCAAGTGAAGAAATATCTCAACCATACTTATGAAAAGGAGGAAAATGTGTTAACCAAATGGGAAAAATATTGGCGAAGTGAAGAAATATCTCATCCATTCTTATAAAAATTAGGAAAATGTGGTAACCTAATGGGGAAAATATCGCAAAAGTGAAGAAAAAATTTACACAAATCTTATAAAACTTAGGAAAATGTGTTAACCTAATGAGAAAAATATTGACCAAGTAAATAAAAATTTACACCAAACTTATGAAAAGTAGGAACATTTGTTAAACAAAAGGGAAAAATATATGGGCTAAACTATGAAATATGTTGACCGAAGTAAGAAAATGTGTTAACCAAATGGGGAAAACAATGTTGGCCAAAACATGAAACATCTCGACCAAACTTATAAATATCTCGTGTAAACTTATAAAAAAGTAGGAACAAATATTGCTTCTGTAGTTATGTCAAACGTGTCTTGAACTTTTATATGAACAGACATTTCACAAGACATAATCATCAACGTCAACACTTTCCCTCTTTTACATTACCGAAAGCTCCAACTTATCAGTCCAGAGTATCCACTAAAGAAGCACTTATGCACACTAATCACCCAGCTCTTCACACTCTTGGTTTTTTTCTTTTCTAACACAAAGTGTCTCTGTCTTTCATAGATAGCTTCACAACTTTTCTATGTAGCACCACTAACAACTCCAAACCTTCGTTGCACATGAGCTCTAATGAAACAGTCATAACAACATTTATGGCAATGCAATCTGTGGCTCCACCTAGGATAGTTTCGATATCAGCTGAGTATTCATCAGCAAAGAGCCATTTCCCATGGTTGACATCTTCAACTTTCTATACCACAATGTCTGCTTCACTAACCTTCCACTGTTCCATCTTTCAACAATACAAAGGGTGTTCTCGAAGTCTAGCTAACATATCATTGCTTACTTTGTCCACCTCTATCACACTTTGTCATTTCACAGCTGCAATAGCGGCAAGTCTGCAACCAA
The DNA here is from genome assembly GCA_014155875.1 of Cepaea nemoralis. NCBI lineage: Eukaryota > Metazoa > Mollusca > Gastropoda > Stylommatophora > Helicidae > Cepaea > Cepaea nemoralis. The sequence continues at coordinate 312,767 of JACEFZ010027701.1, read as the reverse complement.
CCAACAGTGTCTGTTATGAAGTCGACCTTTCTTAAAGCCACGTCTGCCTTACTGAGCCCCTGAATACCCTCTACCACATCGTCTAACCGACTTTCAACGTTTCATACCAAATAACATTAACATTCTCTTTGATTACAGATCAGCTGATTTTATGCTGACTAGGCAGATTTTCCAACCTCGCGGAGATAAATCATATGCCCCTAACCTACAAGGCACTATTCTAGACAACGAATATAGTCATCGACCATCACCCCTAGGCAGAACTTGAAAAAACAACAGAGCTTGGGTTATTGAGACGAATGAGTTGCATTCCTTGGACTACCAGAAAGACATCAAACACAACAAACTCTTTCTCACTAACCCTAACCCTAACTATACATCAACTAACCCTAACCCTAACCCTAACCCTAACTATACATCAACTAACCCTAACCCTAACCCTTATTATACAACAACTCTTTCTTAAGAGACATAGATACAATCCAGTGTTAGAAATGAAAAAGTTAAAATTTAATTAAAATCTAAAACTAATAAATCGCGATTTTATTGCTCGCTTCACTTAATATACAGATATAGCCTAAGTATAGGTATAAGCTAAATATAGGACGTATATCGATCTTACCTCTTGCGCAAAAAATTGCGATTTATTAGTTTCAAATTTTAATTAAATTTTAACTTTTTCCATTTCTAACACTGGATTGTATCTATGTCTCTTAAGAAAGAGTTTGTTGTATAGTTAGGGTTAGGGTTAGGGTTAGTTGATGTATAGTTAGGGTTAGGGTTAGGGTTAGGGTTAGTTGATGTATAGTTAGGGTTAGGGTTAGTGAGAAAGAGTTTGTTGTGTTTGATGTCTTTCTGGTAGTCCAAGGAATGCAAACTCATTCGTCTCAATACCCAAGCTCTGTGTTTTTTCAAGTTCTGCCTAGGGGTGATGGTCGATGACTATATTCGTTGTCTAGAATAGTGCCTTGTAGGTTAGGGGCATATGATTTATCTCCGCGAGGTTGAAAAATCTGCCTAGTCAGCATAAAATCAGCTGTTCTGTAATCAAAGAGAATGTTAATGTTATTTGGTATGAAACGTTGAAAGTCGGTTAGACGATGTGGTAGAGGGTATTCAGGGGCTCAGTAAGGCAGACGTGGCTTTAAGAAAGGTCGACTTCATAACAGACACTGTTGGTTGGTTGCAGACTTGCCGCTATTGCAGCTGTGAAATGACAAAGTGTGATAGAGGTGGACAAAGTAAGCAATGATATGTTAGCTAGACTTCGAGAACACCCTTTGTATTGTTGAAAGATGGAACAGTGGAAGGTTAGTGAAGCAGATATTGTGGTATAGAAAGTTGAAGATGTCAACCATGGAAATGGCTCTTTGCTGATGAATACTCAGCTGATATCGAAACTATCCTAGGTGGAGCCACAGATTGCATTGCCATAATGTTGTTATGACTGTTTCATTAGAGCTCATGTGCAACGAAGGTTTGGAGTTGTTAGTGGTGCTACATAGAAAAGTTGTGAAGCTATCTATGAAGACAGAGACACTTTGTGTTAGAAAAGAAAAAAACCAAGAGTGTGAAGAGCTGGGTGATTAGTATGCATAAGTGCTTCTTTAGTGGATACTCTGGACTGATAAGTTGGAGCTTTCGGTAATGTAAAAGAGGGAAAGTGTTGACGTTGATGATTATGTCTTGTGAAATGTCTGTTCATATAAAAGTTCAAGACACGTTTGACATAACTACAGAAGCAATATTTGTTCCTACTTTTTTATAAGTTTACACGAGATATTTATAAGTTTGGTCGAGATGTTTCATGTTTTGGCCAACATTGTTTTTCCCATTTGGTTAACACATTTTCTTACTTCGGTCAACATATTTCATAGTTTTAGCCCATATATTTTTCCTTTTGTTTAACAATGTTCCTACTTTTCATAAGTTTGGTGTAAATTTTTATTTACTTGGTCAATATTTTTCTCATTAGGTTAACACATTTTCCTAAGTTTTATAAGTTTTGTGTAAATTTTTTCTTCACTTTTGCGATATTTTCCCCATTAGGTTACCACATTTTCCTCCTTTTCATAAGTATGGTTGAGATATTTCTTCACTTGGTCAATATTCTTCCCATTTGGTTAACACATTTTCCTAATGTTTATAAGTTTGGGCGATATATTTATAAGATTAGTTGAAATACGTCTTTACTTGGAACAATATTTTTTCACATTTGGTTAACAAAGTTTCCTACCTTTTTATGAGTTTGGCCGAGAAGTTTCTTTACTTGTCAACAGTTTTCACCTTTGGCTAACACATTTTCATACATTTTAAAAAGTTTAGATGCGATATTTCTTTACTTGGCCACTATTTTTCATCTTTGGCTAACAAATATTCCTATTGTAGGCGACATATTTTCCTACTGTTTGTAAGTTTGGTCGAGATATTTCAAAACTTGGGCAATATTTTTTCTAATTTGGGTAACACATATTTTTATAACGGTCGACATCTTTATAAGTTTGTCCATCGTTTTGCCTATTGTATTACTTCGGTCGACATATTTCTTGATTTTACTAGCATGTTTTCTTACTTGTTATAAATCGGCTGAGATATTTCTTTACTTGACCAATATTTTTCACCTTTGGCTAGCACATTTTCCTAATGTTTATTAGTTTGGTCGAGATATTTCTGTATTTGGCCACCATTTTCCCATTTGGCTAACAAATTTTCCTACTTTTTTATGAGTTTGACGAGAAGTTTCTTTACTTGGTCAATAGTTTTCACCTTTGGTTAACATGATTTCCTACTTGCCCAATATTTTTCACATTTGACGAACAATTTTCCTACTTTTCATAAGTTTTGTCGAGCTATTTCCTATTTTTGTCAACATTTTTAATTAATGTGGTTACAATTTTTCCTACTTTTTATAATATTGGTCGAGGTGTTTCTTATTTTGGCCAACTGTTTTGTCAGTTTGGCTAACAATTTTCCTACCTTTTATAAAGCTGGTCGAGCCGTTTCTTATTTTGGCCAACAGTTTTGTCAGTTTGGCTAACAGTTTTTCTTATTTGACTGTTGGAGTGGTACATAGAACCTGTACTTTTGTCTGGATGTGAAATGTTGGTTGTGGAACAATTGATGCACACAAACAATAATAAACGAGACATGCACACAGTGGACCACCAGTACACATTGGAACAGAGAGGACAGAATCACATACAAAGTACAATACCACAAAAGTACAAATACACAAATATCTGCAAACGAGCCAAGTTACACCAGAAGAATGTCACAAGTACAAAAGGACAAGTGTTTACAAAAATGATACAAATCAAATAACAAAGACAGAGATTTTCATTGTTTTCTCTTTTAATTTTCAATCACCCAGTGGTATACACTTGTCTGAGTAGTCAGTCGCTAATATCATACGTGTCCATGAGCACCCATTGTTGCTGGTCTTCTCTTTTTTCTAATACGAATATCTGGTTGGGTAACATGATCGACAGCGCCTTGCAGTAATTCCTAAGAGCTGTCAATTTGGCTCTATCTTTTTGTTGGATATCCGTTTCCTCTGTTACTATGTGACCAGTAGTGTTTTTCCATGCTTGAGCGGTGTCTAAGGGTGTCTGATGTTGTGTTCTTATATGAATTTGTAAATTGTCTTTTCGTTGATACAATCGCCCACAGCTGTGACATTTGTGGGTTGTGGAATTGTGAACTGTATTAATGTGGCGTGTGAGATTGTATTTTTCAGTAAATATTTTCCCACAGGTGATACACAGGTGGCCTTCTTTCTTAGGAGTGGGCATAATGCTTCTGAGTGCCAATACTATATCTTGATACTAGTTGGTTGATAGCAGTAGCTTGGTACACGGTCTGTATATTTCAGTGACTTAGTAGCTGTTTGACCTCGAGAATGCAGCGTCTTTATAATTCACCTAGTTGATCCCGTTTACCACACCTGTGAAAACAACAAGCACAACAATTTTTTAGTGTCCAAGAATATTTTAATGTTCAAGTTGTTTACTGATCTACTGACCGATCATGTCTTTGACTTGGGCAGGTTGTTTGTGTGTCTACTCGTCTGTATCTCGTCCTTCAAGACCGATAACGTCTATTTCTAACCAAGAATTAATATTATCAATCTTTCCTTGAGCGAAAAAGTTTCATATGTCCTGTGCTATATAGGGAATTTAGCCAACGGTGTTGACAACAGTTCTTCAATATGTATCCCATTCAGGTCTTGTTTGGTTTCAATGCGTTGCCTCTTGTAATAGCTAAACATATGGGTTCAAAACGACTCATAGTGACTTGTACTGTCAAATGTTATAGTACCACATTGACCGGAGTTTGTACGTTTAACGAGTACACCCGCCTGGTTGTCTCTCTGTTGATTTTGTTCCTAACTACTCTTTCTTGGTTCAGAGTAAAATTTTTAGTGACAACCGGTCTTATGGCAACCTGATGAGGGTCTGTTGGTGGCGTAGACATCTTTTTCGTGTTGACCAAATGTGGAATTGACACCAATGCCACCGAAATTATAAGGCGGGCTTAGTCTGTGTTCTTCACGAATAATAACAGTTGCACTTGGTCACAACACTGTGATAGCTTGTGCGCTGATATTCACGCTTTTCACACTAGGAGACATCTATTTACCACTAGTGAGAGCCCTGATGAATGTGGGGTGTTTGTGTCAGTAAACGATCATTCGAGTGATATACCACTCTGTAGCCACCCCTATGAAACACACCGTGAGAAGACAGAACACTACAACGACGTATATTTATATTGAGCTTTGTTCCGTTATTGACGACCTAAATGTAGCCGCTTACCACCCATCCACCAGTGTGGATTGACTGAACGTTAAGGAGGTCGGTGATGTTGGTGGCGATGGACGTTCGTTGTTGGTTGGCGAGGGCTCGGAAGTTGCGTGTTCGTCGTTATATTCGTGGAGACATGCCTCAAGTCTACTGAGACTTAGCGTGATTATGTCCTCCTTGGTAAAGTGTTCTTGTAGTACAGACTGCAGTCGACACTTTACTAGATTATAAAAACTATCTCTTTTAACCCAAGACTCCATAAGCGAATCCATGAGTGGCTGGGCTTGCTGCATATTGCGAATAGCGCAGTCCAGGCAATTGCTGTGTGGTTCCGCTCTTAATAGACCCCACAGTTTCCGAATTAGGACTTCCTGGTCATCTGTATCTGTAATACATAGATACAAATAAGGTACTATACCATCTGTACAGGGAACACATAATATCATTATTAGCTCTGGCTCGGATATGACCCCCTCCTTTTTATAAGACCGTACAGTCATAGCGAACATGGGCATGTAGACCCCACCAGACACAATTCTGACTACCCATACGACTACCCAATACTAATAGTGTATATTAAGCTACCACCGTAACGCTATGTTCACATCATTTTGACACAGCCTAATATGAGCTGTTACGAATCTATCTTGTTGTTTCCTCAGCTGTTATATACGCCTAGGTCTATATATCCCCTGTATTATACTAGTATTGTTAGGTTATCGGTGTGTCGACGTGAAGAAGCATATCGAAAATGTGAAAGATTTATCAAAGTCCAACTTACCATTAATGCTTTGCCACATGGTGAGCTCTGTTTTTGGTGTTGTCAGAGAGCGGTAGTTCTATATGATATAGACTGGTCGTCTTTTATACACGATATCTGCTGCTGTGGACTCGTATCAAGAGGTTTCCTGTCTGGTTTCCTCGCTCTGATCGACTGGTAGAAACTGTTTTGTACAGTGAATATTCCTTAGCATTTATACCACGTTTTTGTCGATATGGCCTAGACCACGTGACCTGGTAGATTAGTCTACACACAGCTGCGTCTGTAATAACGGTTAAGTCTTTAAGCCACTGGTCGCGATTATGAGACGAATCGAGGCTAGTTATATTGGTTTTCCGACCACCTTATATTACAGGAGATATACCTTGGGTTTAGACGACATATGTTATAAGCCCCTCCCCGAAGATATGACGAGTATTATTGCTTTCCCAACCCCTTTCTATCGACGGCGATAATCCCCCCAGGATTAGTCATATATACAGCTGGCTATTATTGGTTTTGTAACAGCTGGCGAGTGTATGGGTATCTTATGTTCTCCAATTTGTTATGTTAAGTTAAGCTGTGAAGTCGGATGCCTGTTTTTCCCTTGGACTTGTGGATACAGCGACACGGAGAGACAGACTGTCCCTAATCATAACCCGTATGACCAGCTAGACACCCCACACGCTGACGCCTATTACCCTTACCTGTGGCACAGCACCGAGATTCGAACCTGTCATCTCGTCTGGGGTACCACCTATACATACTCCTCACCCTGCATACCATCTCTCCTTTGCTACACATAGCCTGTTACTACCACCAGCTATCGCCATCACAACTAAGTAACAAAAACATTATCAATATTTCTTCTACCCCGCTCGACCTCCCCAACTGGGACTCGAACCCGGCACCTACGGAGGACACCGACGGCCATCTTTACTTGTTTCATTAACGATCTGATACCGTATGGAGAAAGTATTTGGAAGCATTTACCTAGCTACCCTTTCACTCACCCACTCCGTAACAATGTATAACACTAAGCCACGCCCACCACAACCTTTACTTCGGCCATCTTTTCTTTGCTGAGGTTTTCATTTGAAGCGGTGTAATTTATATGATGATAATGTATAAACCACTACGAACCACTATAGCTCATACATCCGAATTATTTACATTTTTACTTATTACAACTTACATATGACACCCGGAGCGGCTCGAGGGCTCGAACCCGTGCCAACGCGACCACCCGGTCGTGGTCGCCCCCGCGTTCGTCGCCCGCGCTGGCCCCGACCACCCCGCCCGGTTTATATAAAGCATTATTAATAATCCACCTAGTTCATTACGACGACGATAATACCCTGGATTAGTTGTTAGGAGAATCAGTTATTGATTTTTTGAACCAGATTGTGCATTTACATCTGTGTTTTTTTAAGTTTTGACATTTTAAAGACACAGTCGGTTGTCCGTTGTTAGCACCAGTAGATACACCGCTACTCGTTACACCGATGATCGGACTCGTGGTCACTCGGGTGCTGACCGGTCAGGTGACCACTACATGGGGGACAGCACCACCTTCTTTGCGCTTACTATTTACCCCGGCTCCTTCCGCTCCACCCTGACAACACACACACGACACACACATGATGAGACCTATCACCCATTAGATCAGACTTTTTTCTTTTTAAAAAAATTTACCCGCCAAAAACAACGAACTTAACAAGCCAAAGATACACTCCACAGGCACCACATACACCCAGCACCACCGCACCACATCATCCCAGCACCACGCCACCACCAGACACCACACAGCACCACGTGGTGCCAGCATCACTCGCACCACGTGGTGCGCACCACGCGGCACCACAATTTGGGGCTAATACTTAACATGTATAACTACTAATGAAGCCATGAAGATGATTCCGGGATGCACAAGGGACACCCCAATAGTGTGTATGCGAAATATCCTGGCGCTGCCGATCATTGCAGACAGATACAATGTGTATCAGGAAAGGTCGTACCTTAAGGTGGCTGAAGAACAAGAAACACCCCTTGCGTGTTTCTCTGAATGCAGTCAAGGGCCACACACCGTTTAGAGTAAGATCATGGAATTCTCATGCAGAATATACCACCCGAGAAGTGTGTACACTTGAGAAGATTGACAGAGGCAAATAGTGGGCCAGAGTGGCGAATAGAAATTCAGACTTATGTGGGGGTATAATCCACATTGTGCCGTGAGTTAGAGAGGGGCCAGAAATAAGTAAGTAGAAATTCATCAATTACTTCATGACTACTCTCGTCCTGGCGATGGGGCTATCTATACCGATGACCCTGTGTTAAGAGGCAAACAAGTGTCTGGGGATTCATAGCAAAAGCAAATGGCCAATGTTTGGTAAAGATGAGCTTGGCATATTACACCACAATCTCAAGTCTGAGAATAGAGGCTGAGGTGGTTACTGCAGCTTTCCGCTAGTTGGAGAACAAACTGTATACGCATGTTGTGATTGTAACTGTTTCACATAGTATGCAGACAAAGGTGGAAGACTCGCTAAAAGAAAAAAGCACAAAGGAGAAAATATGAACGAAAAATGCCTTCGCAATTTTTCCGAAGCCACGGGGGAGTTGTTGTGACATGTCTAGATCATTGGTGGCAGATAGTTAACAAGCTTGTGAGTCGCTAAAGCACGAATACTATGAAACATGTGGAACCTGTGAATTCACGTGAGAAATAGTTGACAAGTCCAGCGTCTGGGCGAACTAGTCAAAGTAGAAGGAACCGTGTGTGAGTGTGTATGTGTGTGAGTGTGCGAGCGTGCGTGCATGAGTGCGTGCTTGCGCGCGTGCGTGTCCAATGAGAAAAAACATGTCGCGCCTGAGAAATCTTCAGTTACGGCCGGGTTCACCCTACCCACAATGTGTTGGCAGAGTTATTAGTGGGCGTGCATGATAGACATTATCCGTGTCCAGTTCCCAACAAAGGCAAGATTATTTTGTCTAACTGGTGTGCTATGGGATGGACCCAACCTCATCGTATTAGAGACAATATATTTCAGAGGGAATTGCCTTGAAATGAAAAACGATGTGGAAGGGAGCCGACTACTGCATCTAAAATGTCATGGGCTAGAATTTGTGAAGGCCTAACACTTCACACACGTCAATTACAGTATCTGTAACTTGTACTTGAAATTCAAGTGAAACAAATATCACTGTGTGTGTGTGGGGAGGGATGGGGAAGGAGGCGGATGAGGGGTTTGTGGGTGTGTGTCCGCACACAACAAAATCCGGTCACAAGCATGTCGGTTAGGCATTGAACCGCTACGGCCTCAGCAGTATTTATCTTTGTGGCTGGGGTTTGCATTTCGCATTTTTCTCATGTTGGACTGGTAGTATAAGGTTCCGTCGCCCTGCTACTGAGAGATTGCGTGGCGCGACTCTGTGAGCTGTGATTTTCACGTGTAATGCTTTTACATGTCGCTTTTTTTGTACAGTGACCTGCATGTTCGGAACAATGGCTACCGGCTGTTACTGAATTGACTGATTTGTCTTTTCGGTTCACGAGTGCATTTTTCAGGAGACTCCTGGGAGTCGGCACTGGAGCTACGGGGTTCGTGCTTAATGCGACGCTTTCGGCGGGTCGCCTTGTGGAAAGAGACCAAGCCATGTGAGAAAACCCGGGTCAATGAGGTTTTACTGGTGACTGCCAATTCCATCGACGATGAACTGTGGTTTTCGTGGAAGACTTTTGTGTTGGCATTCTAGCGGTGGCATTATGCACAGTGTGCCTGTACGGGCTGTTGGCTTGCCGAGACTCATGTCTGTTCCACTTTTCACATTGGACAGTGGGAAGCATTTTGTGTGATACTCAGTGGCACAGGAACGGAGCATAATGGGGACGACCCGTTGCCGTGAAGTTAGAACTTCGACTAACTAACTGACTAACACACAACAAAAGCAGACTAAATAGATAAGATATATATATATATATATATATATATATATATATATATATATATATATATATATATATATATATATATATATATATATATATATATATATATATATATATATATATATATATATATATCTAGACCACCAGGCGCTGAGTGGTATCGAGGTATGGCATCCGCCTCGAGTGCTGGAGGTCCCGGGTTCAGGCCCCGGAGAGCACCGGGATTTATTAAAAAAATCCACGTGGACTTCCAGTAATAAAATTTCCCCCGGTCTCTGGGTAGTGAGATCGGACGCCCGTGTGTATTGTTGCGCACGTAAAAAATCCCTTGGCAGTTGGAAATCGACAAAGAGTAGCCTAACTGCGCTGCCCGGACAAAATTTCGAGTTAAAAATCTACCCAAAGTATTTCAGGATCCTCGCCGATGCAACGGAGTTCGTGCATTGAGCTGAGTTTCTCCAGACTCAGGTTTGAGTTAGGAGGAAAACTGAGCACTTATGGGTTAAACCCGTGTGCCGTGATGTTGATCCAACGACTAAACTAAACTAAAAGCAGACTTCAAAGGTTGACTTGGCATGCATGTATGCCTGAGTCACCTAAGAAGTAAAGTGTATTGATCCAAGTGTTGAATAGCAAACACGAAATTATGTGCCCTAGGGTAAAGAACACAAGGAGAAAGAATAATGTGTCCACTTTCGTACGAATGTTTACTTTTCTTATATTGGCACCAATAATAAATTGTATGGGAAAACCAGCTTCCATATTTATCACACCGTAATTTTCTCAAATTCTCTTTCACTCTTTCTTTTCCGCTGACTGCCTTCTGTCATTGGCTGCCTGTCTCTGCCTCTGTGTATGACTATTAGCCTGTTTGCGTGCCTGCTTGCCTGTCTACCTACCATCCTACCAACTTACCTACCAACCAACCTACCTACCTACCCACCCACCCACCCATTCACCTACCCACCCACTCACCTACCCAGCGATCTATCTATCTATCTATCTATCTATCTATCTATCTATCTATCTATCTATCTATCTATCTATCTATCTATCTATCTATCTATCTATCTATCTATCTATCTATCTATCTATCTATCTGTCTGTCTGTCTGTCTGTCTGTCTGTCTGTCTGAATGTCTGTCTGTCTGTCTGTCTGTCTGTCTATCTGTCTATCTGTCTATCTATCTATTGGTGTGTGGGTGACGGATGTGTGGGTGAATGCGTGTGTGAGAGTGTGGGGGATGTGTGTGGGTTGGGGGATGGGTGTGTGATGGGTGTGGGTGATGGATGTGGGTATGTGTGTGTGGGAGGGGGATGTGTCTGGGTGGGTGGAAGTGTGTGTGGCTGGATGGAGGATGTATGTGTGGGTGGTAAGGGTGATTGTAGATGGGGGATGTGTGGGTGGGTAGGAGATGTGTGGGAGATGTGTGCGTGGGTGAGGGATGTGTCTTGAGGATGTGTGTGGGTGTGGTGTTATGTGGTAGGGAAGATGGGTGTTGATAAAGGATGTGTGTATGGGTGGTTGGGGTGTGGTTGGGTGTGGGTATGCAGGTGGGTGTTGATGTGTGTCAGGGTGGGAGATGTGTGTTTGGAGGGGTGGTTGGGGTGTGGGTGTGTAGATGGGAGATGTATGTGTTGATGAGTGAGTGAGGGATGTGTGGGTGTTAGTGGTTGGGAGATAGTACGTGTGTGGAGGGATGTGTGAGGGGGATGAGTCTTTGGGTGGGGGATGTGTGTGTGTATGGGTTGGGTGTGCGTGGATGGGAGGTGTGTGTTTGTGAATGGGGGATGTGTTTGTGGGTGGGGATGTGTGTGAGGGATGTGTGTATAGGTGGGGAGATGTGTGTGGGTGGGTGGGGATGTGTGTGTATATAGTTAGGGGTGTGTGGTTAAGGGATGTGTGGCTGGGGGATTGGTGGGTGGGTAGAGGATGTGTGGGTGGGTGATTGTATATGGGTAAGGTTGTGTGGTTAAGGGATGTGTGGTTAAGGGATGTTTGGTTGCGGGATGAGTGGGTGGAGGATGTGTGGATGGGTAGAGGATATGTGGGTGGGTGAGTATGTGTAGGTTAGGAGATGGTGGGGGATGTTTTTATGGGTGGACTCGGGATCTGTGAGTGGGCTGGGGGAGATTATGTGGGTGGGTGCGGAATTTGTGTCTGGGTAGGTGCGGGATATGTGAGATGGCGGGGAGATGTGTGTGTGTGCGTGGGGGATGTGTGGTTGAGGGATGTGTATTTCTGCTGGGTGGGTGAATGTGTGTGGGTGGAGGAGGATATGTGGGTGGATGATTGTTGATGGGTAAAGGGACGGGTGGAGGATGTGTGGGTTGGGAAATGTATGTATGCTTGGGGTGTGGGTGGATGGGATGTGTGGTTGGTGGGAGTGTGTGTGGGTGGGGAGATGTGTAGGTGTGGGGATGTGGTTGATGGGTGGGGGAATGTATGTGTGCCTGGGTTGTGTGTGTGTGTGGTTGGGTGGGGGATGTGTGGGTGAATGGGGGATGTGTGGATGGGTGGTGGATGTGTCTCAAACATGGTAATATGCATTGTTTATGTTTACAAAATTCATTTGACAATGTTTTTCCTATGCACTATTGATGAACGAAAGATGAATGATTAGAAGGGTCGAATGTAAGACGGGCCTGCGTGCCCAATTTGTTACCCTTTGAAAATAAAGTCCGTTCGTTCGTTCGTTCGTATAAAGTCGGTTCTATCTATCTATCTATCTATCTATCTATCTATCTATCTATCTATCTATCTATCTATCTATCTATCTATCTATCTATCTATCTATCTATCTATCTATCTATCTATCTATCTATCTATCTATCTTTTCTGTCTGTCTGTCTGTCTGTCTGTCTGTCTCTCTGTCTGTCTGTCTGTCTGTCCATCCATCCACCTACCTACCTTTCTACCTACCTACCTACCTACCTACCTACCTGTCTGTCTGTCTGTCTGTCTGTCTGTCTGTCTGTCTGTCTGTATGTCTGTCTGTCTGTCTGTCTGTCTGTCTGTCTGTCAACCAGTCCGCGCTATTAAATATTGATAAAAGTTACTGGAAAAAATGCGATTTTGAAGAGTTTATGCCTGTGACGTCAGCTGGTGGTATGGTCGGCAGGTTTTCCTTTGTGTCCGTCTCCTCTGGGGTTTCTTTGATTAGTGTTGGCTTCTAGCTCGTCGTTTTTGATGACGCAGTCATTATATGGACTCTTTGTTTGGTTATTAGTTAGCTTTCCTCTTACTTTGAGCTTGTGTCATCTTCTTGGAGTTTTCGTAGGCGTTCTTCACACATTTTATCTCTGACGAGGTCCATTTCCATTTGAAAATATTTTCTCCATGTGGGAAGTCATTTTAGAACTCCTTTAATCGTAGTTTAACTTGCCCTTCCCTCTCTGCGTAAGTAGTAATTCATACTGCCCTCCTCTCTTCGCAAGTTAAGGTGGGTTTGTCTTTCTCGTCTGAGCTCCAGTTATCTTCAGGTGTATCGGAGTTCTCCTCTAACCTTTCTTCAGGTGTCTGGTGGGATGCTGTTTTGCTTGGTCGTCGTGGTTGGACTGCTGGCCTCTTTTGATAATAGAGGAATAATCTTGTCAGGCTTGGCTAGAGCTTACAATGCCTGTAATATAACTGGAACAAAATGTTCTGAACGTTAACTCTACGCTCGTTTGGGCTGACAGGGGAAGCCAAACCGTAGGGTTTATTGTATATACATACCAGCTTGTGGTTTCTGATTGGTATTTGGTTTGGCTTGATCATGTGGCTTCTCTACTTCCTGTTTGGCCAACGGACATTCCTTGAACTCATGGTGCTCTGCGCAGTATCGGCAGATCTGTCTAACTGCAGCATGTTGTTTTGCTGTGGCCGCCCTCTGGCATCTTGAGCATTGCGTGATTCTTGGAATGAGTCTTTCAGGCTGTTGTACTTTCTTGTTTATCGACACTTGTCGTGGTATTTCGGTGCCTCTGTTGTCACCACTGCTAAAGTAGTGGGTATCTTGGAGTATGTCAGCTGCAGCTTCCCCTTCAGGATTCAGATGTGGAGATTTTCCTGTTGTAGCTGCTTCAGGATTTGTTCATCTGTCAACTCCACTTGGATACGTTTGACAACCCATCTGGTCGTCTGTGAGTCAATGTTTCCGACTCTGGTGTCTTTCTCTTCACTCTTCTCAACTGTCTTGGCTCTTCTCTGAGGTAGGTTGTCGTCGGTCTTCCTCGTTGTAGCTTCATTTCAGGTTATTGTAGGTTCTAGTTATTTGCTGCAGCTCACAGGCAGGTTCTCTCCTCTCATAATCTTTAAGGTCCTGGCGGCTTCCACGCTGCTCATCTTGTAAGTCGGGTGTCTACTAGTATTTTTTCTTGTAACGTGCCATTTTCCTCCCCCGTATCCGATTTCTTGAACAGTTTGGGTGACTTGTTCTCGATAGCGATTCGCACGTGCGAATAAACTAGTGACCAGGCCAGTCTAATCACAAGCCTGTGTTGTGACCCAGAGAAGCGGTGGCATGTGTCCAGCCGAAAAGGGAAATAATATAATGATCAAGTTTTGTGGTCAATTTGGGAGAGGCGAGTTGGCAATTGATTTTAATACCTGGTTCAGTAAAGGAGTGTTTAAGAAAGTTTTTTTTTTTTCCATATCCTTTACAGGACATAGCTGTCAACACCAGCATCTTTCAGCTGTATGTTGATTTCTTGGCAAGATTACGCTCAGTAGTTTCCCATTGCTTTCTGAGCGGCCGGCTCACATACCCCGTAAGTTATCGATGCGATTCGAACCACCGCTGATTCTTACCGTCATCACGTTAACCCACGAGAGTATACAAGATTACGGAGAAAAGTCATAACCTCTAAGCCACGAAGCCAGCGTTTAAGAAAGTACTGTTTGTAAATATGTAGTCCTCCTGCACAGAGCTAGAATTTGATTACCTCAAAGGGTGGGTTTGAGACATGTACTCTTTTAATCATCATCAGGTGACGCGTAAGAGCCATGACGGGTATTTCACGTCTAATGGAATTATGGAAGGGATATGACCCAGGTCGGGTGTTATCTAACTAGGCGTATTAAATGGAGTTACAAATATTTTCACACATATTAGGGTTACTTAACCTTGAAGTATGTAAATGGCCACGAGGTTCACACACTTCTTGCTTTCTAATTTCCGTATTGTTTGATGTATTACCTGTATATATATTATTTGCTGTATATATATTAGGGAGTCTCTGTGGGGAAGTGGTCAAGCCGTTTGACTCGTGTTCCGAAGGTTGTTGGTTCGATTCCGCGCCGCGCCCTTCGGTTTACGAGTTAAATGTTTCGGAGGCTCCTGTGGGTCGTCGCTAAAAGCTACGGAGTTCGTGCTTTGTGCAACGATTTCCGTGCTACGGAAAGAGACCGAGCCATATGGGATAAAACCCGGTGCAATGAAGTCGACCCTGTCGACTTTTAAGTGACTTTTTGATGTATTACCTCTTTTGATAATAGAGGAATAATCTTGTCAGGCTTGTCTAGAGCTTACAATGCCTGTAATATAACTGGAACAAAATGTTCTGAACGTTAACTCTACGCTCGTTTGGGCTGACAGGGGAAGCCAAACCGTAGGGTTTATTGTATATACATACCAGACGATTCATGTACCAGAGGAGAGGAATAGGAAAGCGACAGACACCAGAACACACTCTTCTTTTGGTTGTCAATCTTTATTTAGAATTTCAGGAAAGGTTTACCAGCGCAGCTGGGACATCGGCAAGCAACCTTGGCCAGTATAGGGAATACTTATACCTGTTATCCGGATACTTACATCCTCTTCCTGACGTGACAGACTGTGTTGGCCAGAGGGGCTAGCCTTGTCTTGATTGATATTCACTGGAGGCATAGGAGTCTATCATCTTGCTATTCTACACAGGTCTATTAGAGATATGACTGAAGTCAGGGCCATGAAAGTGGTCTGAGGCTTGAAGAGCTGACCACACTCTAGTGTCAATAAATATTAGTGTGATGTATTAATAACAGGTGAGATGGACTTGTACGCCAGGTCTCTTGTTACTTACAGGAACCCCTTTCGTTTTCCCGTCTTTCCTGTTATGATTGATGTGCCGCCGTGGAGAAGTATCACCTCCAGTCGACTTAAACAAGAAGACTGGGCCATCAACATGATGTACTCCGAAGAAGCCTAGATGACCAAGCTATATGAAGTTGCAGATTACCGTTTGGTCGGAGAAACAGCCCTGGGGCGTAATGAATGTTGATCCTGACTAGGCTCAATTGCAGAGATGTTCCGAGAGTTCAGTGAGGATCAAGTGAATGTTATCCTACTACCGGTGTCTACATCACTTACCAGTCATATAACTGACGAGACTCTGGTGGAGTGAAGAGACTGCTCTCCAGACTACTCTCGCCAAACTCAGTGTTTCTGTCTGTCTAGTACCTGAATGTCTGTCCAGAATCTGAATCTTCATTAAAGATTCTTATTTCACCTGTCTTGAGATTGCTGTCTTCTAGTCAGGTAGTTGTCGGTGTGTGTCCTAAGCAGTCAGATAAGAAGTTAGCGTCTGAGCACCGTCCCGGTGGCAAAGTGTTAACAGGAGACAGAAGTTAATTTATAACCTAAAATAAAAGTATCGACAACGACTGAGAATAAGGACAAGTATTGTTACTGTCAGTTTAGTATGTGTAAACTTAGTTTGTGCACACACTGTTGCCATTAAAGCCCGAATGTCTAATTCATTCAGTTGGATGTTGAGATGCCCATTAGCACCCTCTCTATTTCAGAGTCCTGAAACCTTTTCCTTTTACTTTCCAAGTACTTTCTATTTCGGGAGACAGTGCGAGGTTTCTTCGCTTTATTCCCACTTCTCTTCTCTTTCTCGCTAATCTTCATTTTGACTTAAACGCAATCAGCGCTGCGCTCTCTCTCCCTCAAATAATTGTTTTACTCCTTCTTCGTATAGATGACCTAACAAGAGAGGCAGAAGAAGTAGCATCAACAGGAAAGCTCAGAAATATCTAAAGCCTCATAAGGACCAAAAGCAGGAGAATGTAATCAATAAAATGGGCTTATTAGAAATAGAAATGGAAAATTCTCACAAACATTAAAGATCTATCTGAAAGATGGACTAAATATATTTAGGATCTTCTAAATATGCCAGACCCAGAAAGCATCTTGATATCCAGTTTAAAGAAAAGGGACTGGATATCAACTGTGATAACGCACCTAAAGGATAAATTACTAACACTATCAAACTTTGAAGTATGAGAAAGATGCTGATCCAGATTGCACCCCAAACGATGTAAAATCTAATATAAATTCCCTAAAATGAATAACTACACATATTATTTAGCAGAGTCAGGGAAACAATGGGAGAAGATTAACTGGTAAGTTGCAAAGAAAGAGAATCTACAGGAGTGTTAACATTATAGTAGAGTAGAGATACCAATAACATGCAGTCAGGCTGTCTACAAAATATAACTGACCAGATTGTTAAACTACGCATGGTTTAGTTTAGTTTAGTTTAGTCGACGGATCAACATCGCGGCACACGGGTGTAACCCTTAAGTGCTCCGTTCTATTCCTAAATTAAGCCTGAGTTCGGAGAATCTCAGCTCAGTGCACGAACTCCGTAGCACCAACGAGGATCCTGAAATACTGTGGGTAGATTTTTAACTCGAAATTTTGCACGGGCAGCGCCGTTAGGCTACTCTTGTTTTATTTCAAACTGCCAAGGGATTTTTTTACGTGCGCAACAATACACACGGGCGTTCAATCTTACTACACAGAGACCAGGGAATATTTTGTTACTAGAAATCAACGTGAAAAAATACCGGCCCTCACCGGGGCTTGAACCGGAAACCTCCAGCACTCGAGGTGGACACCATACCTCGAGACCACTCAAGCATAATTATACAAGAAAGCATCGAAATCGCATCAAAACTTTATAGCGGATGTGTGAAAATAAAAATACCTTTAAAGTATAGGGGCTCAAGAAATGTATTAGACAATATTGATATCCCAAGAAAATAGTTAACTTAATCAAGGAAACATGTTGCGACCTGTGATGCCGAGCTCAACATCAGGGAAATAACAAGAGACATTCGAAATAAGAACAAGATGATACACGGGAACTTTTGTCACAAAATTATTCTGTCCTCAGTGTAGACTGACGATAGGAAAAGCCAGAAATGGAATTCAAGGAACTCATCTCGCAAAGAAACTCGATGGTCTGGATTTCGCCGATGACACACACGAAATTAGGTGTGCTATTACATTACATTGGCACCTTGCCGCCTTGACAGACGATAGTTTGTGCTTTAAAAAGGCATAATAACTTTTACCTATGGCGGTATCGAATGTGACTGATAAGGCCAATTTGCGCTGTAAATGTTCGTTCACAGTGGGTGCATGTGAACACGTGGTCATTTCCACCATCATGCAACAACCTACGTCTCACACGCTCGGTGTGTGACTTATCTGCAATATTTTCCCCCTTTATTCCATTTCTGATGTTTCCCCTCCATGCAACACGTTCAGCGGCGACTTGCTCCCAATGTGCATTATCTTCTTCTTCTTCTTCTTCTTCTTCTTCTTCTTCTTCTTTCGTTCGCTTGAAACATGTCTACAACTGCAATGTCGTCTCTTGTATGAATCTAACAGTCTTTTTTAGTTCATTCAGCGGTCCATAGAGTTTATCTTCCACTGTTGTCTCTCTAGGCATTATCAATGTGCATTATCAATCATGTCCCGCTTACACACATCTTTGTATCGTAGTAGAGGCCGATCCTGAGATCTCTTACCCATCTGTAATTCACCAAACAAGATGTCCTTTGGTATTCTACCATCATCCATCCTCCTAAGATATCGTATCCATCTAAGTCTACGAAGACTGGGCATGGAATAAACCGTCACACAATCTGATCTTTCCAATACTTCAGTATTTGTGATTTTGTCTTGCCACTTAATACCAAGAATTCTTCGCAGACACCGCATATGAAAGCTGTTTAAACGTTTCTCTTAGTGTGAGTAAGTTGTCCAGGTTTCACTGCCATAAAGAAGAGTACTAAGGACACAGGCTTGATAGACAAGGACTTTTGTTTTGGCAGTAAGCTTCCTGTTCTCCCAGACTCTTTTTCTTAACCTGTTGATTGTTGTTGCTGCCTTACCAATCCGGATGTTGATTTCCTGATCTAGGGATAATTTGCTATTTACCACTGATCCTAGATATGTAAAATGGTCTACCATCTCTAGTTCGGCGTCGTCAATAAAGATTGATGGTACCCCATGTGCACCTTGTGACATAATCTGTGTCTTCTTTTTGCTAACTGTTAAACCAAATTCAGAACAAGCATTGGAGAATGCAGATAGTAGACATTGCAATTCTTCCTCAGAGTGGGTCGTAACTGCAGCATCATCTGCAAAACGCAACTCTCTGATCAGTATCCTCCTAGTTTTGGCCTTGGCTTTCTATCTCTGAGCATTGTAGAGGCCGCCATCTGAGCATGAGTGAATGTATATACCACCATCCTGATCATGAAATGCATATTTCAGTAGAAGTGAAAAGTATATTCCAAAGAGGGTGGGAGCTAGTACACAACCTTGCTTAACGCCACTCTTGATTTCGAACTCTTCAGAAGTTGCATCATCAAACTTGATTATACCCTTCATGCCTGTGTGGAACGATTCCACAATGGACAGAAGAGTCGGTGGGCAGCCAATCTTCTTTAGTGCCTTGAACAGACCCTCACGACTGACCAAATCAAATGCTTTTGTGAGGTCGATGAAGGCAATAAACAGTGGTTGATTCTGTTCACGGCATTTATTTTTGCATTTGTCGCTTTGAGAATATCATATCAATGGTAGACCGGTTCTGTCGAAAGCCACACTGTGATTCGGGGTAGACTTGATCTCCTAGGACTTGAAGTCTGCGCAGAACAATTCTGGCTAATACTTTTCCAACAATACACAGAAGTGAGATACCCCTATAGTTGTTGCAGTCGCTCCGATCGCACTTGTTCTTGTACAGTGTTATGATGCTTGAATCCTTGAAATCCTGTGGGACTTGTCCTTCTCGCCAGCATAGCTCTATTAGCTGGTGGATCTGTAGAATGAGTGTGTCTTGCCCACTCCTGATAACCTCTATTGGAATCCTATCCTTACCTGGAGCCTTGCCAGATGCAAGTTCATTTATAGCACACTTAACTTCTGTTATGGTGGGAAGTGTGTCCAGGTGGTCAAGAGTTGGTAGAGCCTCTATGGCGTTGAGGGCATCATCCGCTAGTTTGGTCTCACTTGAGTAAAGCTCCAAATAGTGCTCTACCCATCTGTCCATCTGCTGTTTCATATCAGTTATGGTTTCTCCAGTCAAGGTGTTCAGTGTTGCACTTCTTTTGATCACTGGACCACAAGCTTTCTTTATTCTTTCATACATGCTTCTTATGTTTCCCTTATCACTTGCGATTTGAATGGACTCACATAACTTGATCCAATAATCATTTGCACACTGTCAGGCAGCCTTTTGCACATTCTTCCTGGCTTGCTTCAGCTCACTCAGAGTGTTACGCGTTGGTCTTTCCTTGTTTCTTAAGAGAGCTATCTTCTTCTTATGAATTAAGGGCTGCAGAGTCTGGCTGTTTGCCGCAAACCAGTCCTGCCTCTTATGATCCACAGTGCCGTAAACCCCTACGGCAGTTTTATAAAGAGTTTCCTTAAGTTGACCCCACTTTTAATTTACTGTACAATTTTCTGGTGTATCAGTGAAAGCGTATTCAAGTTGCTGTTGAAACTGAAAGCAAGGTGTGATATAATGTAAACATATCAGATGGGAAGTGACTTCAATCAGATTTAAAAATTCATAGGCGTAGGCAACGATAATGAGAATATATCAAACAAATGATACCTCTTTCTCCCTTTGTGAAACCTCACTTAAATAAGTGGAATCACCCCCCCCCCCCCACCACCCCCTTTCACCATTTAGGTAGCAATGTAGGCAAAGATGTGGGTTGAGGACAGACAAAGAGATAAAAATAAGAATTTAGAGAAGGAAATGGATAGAGCTGCACGAGATAGCTAAGGGTGTGACGGCTTGGAGTAACTGTTTCTCTCCCATTGGACGAAATTTGAAAAATAATTAAATAAGCGGAACTAGCACGTTTATCTGTCGTCCTTGTAGTCATGTGTTCGAAACCCTATTAAGGCAGATACTTTAAACATAGAACGTAAGCGTCCAGGTGGAAACAGTGTATATATTGGGTACCAAGAGATGCCCCATAAAGTAAAGGCGTGATGTTCATCTTATCACCCAGTTATTGCCGGAAGGTAATTAACAGTTCGGCACTGGCATCATATGCCCAGTACGGTTCAGTATGTATAAAATAGTCCTTTAATTTATTGTAATAATACCAATATGTTTTAGGAAATGTATTTCGGCTAAATTTGGCGGTTGAGAGGTCAGCGTTTGGTGTTAAGAAGATTATGAAGATTATGACAATGTTTACCAATAATGGCGATGACTCAACACTAAATGAGCTTCTTTCTAGTGAGAGTTCTGATAGAAAGTCCAAAATACCTTAAAGCGGGTTGTTGCGTGCCTATTTCTTCCAGTTATTATACTGTCAGTGTTTTAACACATGCTTAATAATGAAACATTTTCAAAGATTACGCTGCGTACTGCACTTGAATTCTATTTACCAGAAAATGTTGAACCAAATCAAGCCTTCGTATGATATACCAGTGAGTATTATTCGCGGGCTTTTATGAGTTTAAAGTCAATTGAAAATGTCATATATCGCACACTTATTTAGCACGCGTAACACTGCATATATCAAAGAAGTACAACATACTTTGACATATCATATCACACACTTTTAATTTCTGGATTTATTACATTATAGGCAATCCATGCATGTATTAATTATCTTATATCACATTCATTACGAGACTAGAGGAGCGGCTGGCCGAGCGGCTAAGAATGCCCGGTTCTCTTCCACGAGATCCGGGATCGAATCCTCGGTAACGTGTGGATGTTTTCTTCGGGGAAAAAAATAAAACCCTAACCTGCACATTTGGCGGCGACTGCACTAGCCAGGTGGCCTTAATTCCTCAGGCTCAAGACCCCCCCTGTCCTACACCGCAAGATACTATAGGAAGTAGATGACGGACAGTGGCAGTATGAGACTAGACAGAGGCCACTTTGAACCAATTAAGAAAATCCAGTTGCAGAATTCAGATACCAAGATGACGCTGTCCAGCTATCCAATAATGCTAAGGGATTATAAAAGTTAATCCAGTCTGTCAAGAGACACAGTGACAATCTAAATCTTTCTTTTCAATCAAAAGGGAAAAAAAAAATATCAAACATATATCATGAACAATACTACAAGCAAATGAATGGCAATCAACAATGAAGATGTTGAAAATGCCACACATTTTAAATATCTTTGCATAATTATCAACAAAAACGGGGATTTGGGAACTGGTAGGAAATGTGTAAAATGAACGTAAGTGCCACCTCATCTCATTATCATATAGCCAAGAATATGTGATGACCTAGTACTTTCCACCTACGGCAGTATCTGCCATTAGACAACCCTTTTAGTCTGGAAACTGATCAATCCATTGTTACCTATTGTCTGATATAGAATGAGTTAAAAACCTGCGATGGAAAGAGTTAGCCCAGCAGGCAGAATAAGGCAATATAGAAACCCCGTGAAGAGATACTTGAGCTCCCGATTGCAAAACTTAAAGAGTTGAGTAGTTGGATGCCCCAGAGACCAAGACAGAACCTTAATTGTCACCAGCTAATAACATTGCCAGACATACTGGGTCGAGACTTCGAAATCAGCCGTTGGTTGAAGAGGATGGTTTTGCGTTGATTTCGATGGATGATCGTCAGCCGTTTAGAAAGCAATGAAAAACTATTGAATGTAAAATTGAATAGTAAATAACAAAAAGCCAAATAAATACTGGGAATAATTGCAACGTCCTAAAAGGATATATAACTAATTTATATGTTGTTGTAAAGATGCTTTGTGACAACTTTGCCAGTTTTAATATAGACAAGGACGCTTTGGAGACCATATATTCACGAGATGTCTACGATTGTATTCTATACTTTCAGTTACATATGTGTGATGTCATATTCATCTATGACAGTGTCCTAATAAAATGTTGTACTGTTTTATTTCGGAATAATAATTGTGTCTTTGCATTATAATCTTTCCAATCAATACCGTGCCACGCGCAGCCCCTCGTATCTGATGTTCGCATTTAA